>MU183735.1:79000-100405 GCA_016904865.1 Pissodes strobi
AGTTTCTGGGCATTAGTGGCTCTGGCCACCGCTGGCCACCAGACCACGGATCCGTAGGAAATCCTCGGTCTTATCACAGCAGTGTACAGCCACGGGAGGATGTAAGGTTTTAAACCCCACTTCCTACCTACCGTTCTCCTTAGTTGCCACATAATCGCGGTTGTCTTATTCACCACCTGTTCAACGTGTGCCTTCCACGTCAATTTACTGTCTAAAATAACTCCCAAATATTTGACTTGTTGACTTAGGCTCAGTCTCGTCTGGTAGAGTATGGGATGTCTAAAACCTGTTAGATTTCGTTTCCTTGTGAAGAGAATGAGTTCGGTCTTCCCTGGGTTTACTGAGAGACCATTCTCTTCACACGAACCATGAACTATCCGACACGCCACCTGCATACGCTCTCAGACCGTTCTCACGAACTTGCCCGTGATCATTACTAGCCCGTCGTCAGCATATGCTTGTGCGTAGAATCCCTCAAGATTTAACCTTCTCAGGAGGCTGTCCATCACCAGGCACCACAAATGTGGCGAGAGGCAGCTGCCTTGTGGGCAACCCCCTCTTACCCCGGCTTCGACGCGAACTTCTCCCAGCGTGGTGCTGATCTTTCGGTCTTCCAGTGCCGTTTTTACCCACTTGACCAAATGAACTGGTGTTCTCTTGGCCTGGAGGGCTTGACAGATAGTTTTCGTTTTAGCCTTATCGAAAGCTCCTTCTACGTCAAAGAAGAGCGCTAGCGCCATTTCTTTGTTTTCTATTGCCTTTTCAGCCCTTCTAACTACAGAATGGAGAGCCGTTTCAGTCGACTTTCCCCTTCTGTAGGCGTGCTGATTATCATGTAGAGGAGAATCAGTTAAGGTCTCTTCCATGATAAACCTGTCAATCATTTTTTCCATTGTCTTCATTAAAATTGAAGTTAGACTTTTAGGTCTAAAGGACTTGGGATGGGAATAGTCTCTCTTCCCTGCCTTGGGGATGAAGACGACATCCGCTGCTCTCCAAGCTTGTGGAACGTACCCTAGTGCTATGCTGGCCTCGAATACTCTCTTTAAGTAAGGGAGTAACGTGTCAAGGCCCGCCTGCAGCATCATGGGTATAATTCCATCCGGCTCTCCTGCCTTATATGGACTGAACTCCCCCACTGCCCAAGTTATGGATTCCTCAGTCACCACACTGCGGGCAAGGTTCCAGTCCATCTCTGGCTCTGGTTCCTCGTCCCAGTTGGTAGTCTGTACCTCTCCGGGGAAGTGGGTTTTTAGAAGAAGCTCTATCGTTTCCTCTCTGTTCGCCGTCCATTGTGCGCCTGTTTTCAGAGAGCCAATCTCTTTTTGTCTTTCCGAGCCCAGCAGCTTAAGCAGACGCGCTGAGCCCGAGAGAGACTCCATCTCTCCACAGAATTTCCTCCAGCTGTCTCTTTTGCTGCGTCGGACCTCGATTTTAAATTTCCTTCTGGCTTCCAGATACACATCCCAGAGCTCCTGCCGCCCTTCCCTGAAAGCGTGGCGGTGTGATCTTCTCACGTCTTTTTTAAGACGGTCCAGATTATCACTCCACCAAGTCAGCCTCTTGGCGCTCGCTTTCTTAAGTGGGCACGCTTGTTCATAGGCGTCGACGATTATACTGTTTAGCTTTACCACCTCAATTTCTAGTTCTTCGATGCGCGCTATATTTAATGTTAAATAAAACAAGTATAATAAACAACTACGAATCTATTTAGTTTTTGACGACCATGAGGAAATGTAAGTGATTTTTTAAACTGAAATAAAGTTAACCAATCTGGGAAATTGACGTCATTAATAATTGAAAAGATCATTCCAAACTACTAGCACCGAACATTAATCGTAGTTATACTATAAGAAGAACCACTCAACCGAGGCAGCTTTGATGTGTGTGTTCAGCGAGCGCTACAAAACAATCGTAATTTTTTGCTTGGTTGCTTGATAACGGTTGGCGGACTGTCGGCGCACACAGGTCGAATTTCAATAAAAGTTGGTCAGAAACAATATTTTTGTTTGCGGAATTTTTAATCAAATTTATGACGCTTTGGCTTTGGAAAAAAACAATTGATATCTTTTGAATTGCTTGCAGCACCCTGCCAAACTTACGTTATGGTTTTTATTAGCGTTATTATTTTCACCAAATACTTGTTTAGAAAGCCCATTCGTAATTCCACTTCTTTCTAATAATTCAATTTTGTTCTTTGGACCACCTAATAATTTCTTAATGTTGAACTGAGTTTGGTATACTAATTTTAAACCTACTTCCTTAAAGATTTTTTGGAGTCCTCTAGTATACTGAGGATTATATGGTATCGAGACATATTTTGTATTTTCATCCTAATTGACGAAAGAAGTGGAATTACGAATAGTCTTTCTAAACAAATGCCTATTAATTAGTCTATTTATTAAGTTAGTATTGAAGCTATTAACGTTCGCTATATTCTTAATTGTCTCCTTTTCATAATTAAATCTTTCTCTGCTGAGAGGAAAATTAACCATACTGTGTACCAAAAAATGAAAGCTGCCATTTTGTGTTGGTCGCAGTGGAAGGAGTCATTAGGAATATAACGGTTAATGGCACTACTTTTTCTATAAATATATATCAAATTCTAGTGTGTTATTATCGTTCCTAATCGCTAAAGTATCAAAAAATGGAAGTTTGCCATTGTTCTCGACTTGATAAGGAAACGA
The DNA here is from genome assembly GCA_016904865.1 of Pissodes strobi. NCBI lineage: Eukaryota > Metazoa > Arthropoda > Insecta > Coleoptera > Curculionidae > Pissodes > Pissodes strobi. The sequence goes on from MU183735.1 coordinate 81,688, forward strand.
TTATTTAGTTTGGTTACAAAATCTTCGATATTAGCGGTTTTTGTGTCGAAAATCGCGAAAATGTCATCCACATACCTGTACCAGACCCTTGGAAAATATTCGAACTCTGGGGTGCCGCACCTAAGTACACCCTAAAGCTGCTGGATTTCATTCAGAAGAGAGCTGTGCGTCGGCGACCCAGAGTTGACCCGGGATCTGGATAGTCTTGAACATCGCAGGCATGTGGCCGAGATTTCCCTATTTTATAGATATTTTCCCGGCAGATGTTTCCAGTATTTGGCTCGCATCATCCCGCTCCTAGCAGCGCCTGTTAGACAGTCGCGACATACGGCTAGAGCGCACCCGTCCCTCGTACAACCACGGTATAAATAAGGATACGGTAGGTTCACTGGAGACAAATTTCCAATTTCGCCGACAGCGTTTGGCGACGGGGGCGAATCCGGATCAGTCTGGTTGTGGCCACCGATGGCCCTGCTACGAGGGACAGATAGTGTGCAAACGCCCTGAGATTGTGTACTTTCGCGTCGCGTTGTCTTATAATAACCGAGGAAAGCGCATCAGCGAATACTTTTTGAATCTCTCGCCACAAACTGCTCGCTGCTGCAAGAGTAAAAACTTATTTTTTACCGTGCTGCGGCTTTTGCGTTTGATGCAAAAACATCAAACGATTTTTGCTGAGTATCTACTCGATATTATTTGTACTCTGGTACATCTGGAAACACCTAAAACGTCGTTTTATACGCACTCTTTTGTCTGGCGCGCTGCATCACTGTGACACTCGTTCCCATGACATGTGTGTTAACTTTTTAAGAACCGTGTCAATCAAGATTTTCGCACACACCGCTTGTCGCGTGCCATAGGATCTCCCTTTAGTGTGTGTGCCACTGTCATAAAAAAAAACTCAGAAGACGACTTTAAACTTATTTTCAACGCTAAATTATGAGGTGAAAAATTGCTGCAAAAAGGGCCCTTTGCAGGGCCAAAATATAAACATTAAATTCCGTTTTTCATTATTTATTTGTCCATAATAAGCGCTTTTTAAAATGATCTTTAGTATTTTATTAATTTAAATAACTTGCCTAAAGACACGCCACTGCAATATTGATTTCCTTAGTTCAGAAATAATAAAATCCATGGTATGTAAACATTAATTAATATCGACCTTGAATTTTTTGCTATCTGGAATTTTGAAATGAACTATAGTGCCATTTTTACACTCTGGAACCTGAGCCATTCATGCGCATAAATTTCTGGTGTAATACACGAAAGAGTAATAAAAGTAGCTTCTTTGATCGCCAGATTTAATAATTCTAATTTTTCTGGCATTTGATATTTTTTTATAAACTGATCCAAGCTAACTAAATGTACAATTTTTGTCACTTAATAAACTTGGCTCTAAAACAAAACTTTACATGACTTTGCAAAATTATTGGCCTATTTTAATATTTCAAATATGATATATATCAAGTCGGGAGAAGTTTTGTTCTAAAGCTAAGGATACCATAATGAGTGCTATAATCTGGACCTGTAAAAACAACGGCCCCTAATTTTTATTTTTGTTTTTAGCTACAAACACGGGCACTAGTACAAGCACTGCTCAGGCCACCCCATCAACACCAAATAACACACAACCAAATATAATCTTACCTACAGATAGGTTCTCAGATATGGACGTAAAAGAATTGATAGCTTTAGGATTCACACGGGAACAGGTTTTCTTTGAACTTCGTAGGTTTAGTGGAGACAAGACTCAAGCGACTGCTGCACTTTTTGCAAAATCGCTTAAATTTTAGATTTTTATATGAAACGTGCTCATTAAATCATTTTTTTAGGATTTAAAAAATTAGTGCTCTCTTGCAGTGAAAAGGTTGTGAAGACATATTTTTCAGTGTATATTCTTCAATATTTTTATAATGGCGATGTGAAAGTAATGTTTATTAAAAGTTAAAATGAATAAGCATAAACCATCGAAAATCAATTCCGTTTTTTGTTTAATAAATGACGTTTGGTATTTAGATCTATTTACAAGAGGCTCCATGGAGCGCCCCCCCGAGCGACACCAGGCCCAACTAGCATTTAAATTCCACAATATGGGTCTGATTTAGATTTAGTGCTTCGCTCAGTCGCCAAACATTGTCGTCGATGGGTAAATTATCCTAACTGTTCTTGTTACTTAATACTATTACATCCATTAGTAGGTTTTTATTGATTTTTCTTGAAATTTGCAAATGGCGCAATATAGCTTTGATCAGATGATCAGAAATGTAATTTAAAAATAGAACATCCAGTTAAAACCTGTACAAAACCCTAATTATTACTTAGGATCTATTTACTATGAGTCAGTCAACAGAATGTTACCTAATCCATAACATTAAGGGCTAGATTTTATCTTCGATTTAATGAACAGTTGAAATAATGCGTTTTTGGTTTTCGAAATAAATGCTTTAGGTCCTTTATTATATTCCTGTCAAACCAATTCGTATATTTTTTACTTTTGCGCGATTTTGGCACAAAAATATTGAATATTTGATAGGCTTTCTAATAAAAGGCACCCACCGCAATATTGTCATCTGTGTGGAATTCAGTCAGTATCTATGAGCATCATATACAAGACCATATAATCTGCTGGATGATGATGACCATCCTTCCCAACAAAGCAGAAACCACTGCGAGTAACAGTGGCATTAAGCTTTGTCACCACAACGTCCAGTATGCGCCCAGAAGAGTTCTCTACTCTGTTGGTTTAAGTATTGCCATAAAAACTCAAAAATGCTGAAAAGCCTCCACAAGATTATGAAGCTCTCCTGCCCGGTAGTAAGTGCTTAAGTTTGTTATGTTAAAATCTCCTAAAATTAAGAAGTCGTGATTATGTAGAATTTGTAAACTCTCAACAAAATCGTAGAAACTCTCATCTGACGCCGCCTAGCATGTAGGGACAACATACAGTACGAGTAAATATATACTATAATGAGAACTAAGGTTGACCCTACAAAATTATTTATTTATTTATTTAGGTATATTTTTCAACGGGCTATTGCCCAATATAAAGGAAATTTACGAATAATTTAAAAGTTAATCCTAAATCCTAACCTAAGTATCACAAACGTAACTTTTTCTTAAATTATTCAGATAGTTAATAAACAGTAAAAACGCAGTACGAGTGTAACAATAACAACTCAAATATATAGGGACTCAAGATTCTTAAGTCAAGAAGTAACATAATAGTAGCAAAAGGGAAAGTCCACCTTGTTACAGACTTTCTTAAAAACCTTATGATTTTGCAAGCAGTCTAATTGGGCTGAATAATTATTTACTAATCTATCTGATCTAGTCAAAAACGAGTTATGTCCATAGTTAGTGCGATGGGAATTAACTTGAAAAGAATGGTTCAGTCTGGTTTGGAGAGAGGACATGAAGCCCGATTTTACAAGTCAGCTCAGGGCTAAGAGAATTAGAGTGCAATAAATTATAGAACATATAGTGAGATCTCTGTGCATACGACGAATCTGAAGGGATGTAATCTGAAGAGAATTCTCCAATTCTGAGTAAATAACGTTTTCAACTCTATGATGTCCCTTAAATGCTGTGTACCTCAAAAACTTATGCTGCATGCTGCGCTCTTTCAATGACCATTATGCGGATATTATAAGAGAGAGAGCAAGCACAAGAACAATAATCAAAATGTGGTCGCACTAGGGAACAGAATAGTAGTTTGAGGGAATGAACATTTAGGAAATCCTTGGTGCAAACGTTTGATAAAACCCAAACTTTTTAGTGATTTAGAGACCACTGATGCTAAGTGATGTGTGTAAGATAAGTGACCGACAAGCAACACTCCCAGATCTTTTACTTGGGAGGCCAGCAATAGTGGTGAGCCGGTTATGTTATAAACCTGATGGATGGGATACCTTCCGTGGCTGAAGATCATCAACTGGCATTTGTCAATATTCGATTCCATTCCATTGAGATGGCACCACTGAGACAAGCGATCCAAATCAGATTGAAGTATGTGGCAATCATCCTGGTTCTGGATTTTCATGTAGAATTTTAGATCTTCAGCAAAGAGTAAGAAAAGTGCGAACATAAAACAGGATGCATTTTCATTTACATAAATATTGAAGAGTAGAGGTCCCAGATGTGAACCTTGTGGGACACCAGATGGTACCTTAATCTCAATGGACTGAAAGCTCTTTCAAGGGATTTTATGGTTTACTCTATCGAAGGCTTTAGTGAAATCTGTATATACAGCACGTACATGGGACTCTTCTCCCAATGATTCCAAGAGAAAATCTGTAAGTTTAATTCAGTAGAGCGGTGGGAAAGAAATCCAAATTGTTGATCGATGAAGCAATCTTTTAAACCATCAGCATTAGTTACAGACTAAACTTTCAAATACTTTGGGAATACAACTCAAGATACTGATAGGTCTGTAATTCTCGAGCTGAGAATTATCACATGATTTTAGTATGGGAGTTATGAAACTTGATTTCCAATAGGATGGAAAAGTTCCAGTTTTAAGGGACAGATTAAAAATAGTATGAAGTGGCTTAGAAAGTATGAAGCTACAATATTTAATATGGTATGTAGTATGGTGAGAGACCATCCGGACCAGGTCCTTTGCTCATATCCAAAGTTGATAGCTTTTCATAAATTGGTAAGATTGGTATATTAAACTGGGAAACATTTGTGTCCCCAAAAGGTAACGAGTCTTCCAGGACACAGTCTCTGTCACTATACATTTTTGAGAAGTATTCTGCAAACAAATTGACAATATCCTCTCCAACAGAACAACTTACATCACGGAAGTTAACCGACGGTATATAACTTCTTTCCTTTTTGCTATTAACAAACTTCCAAAAATGTTTAACATTGTTTCTAAGAGACAATTCAGTTAAAGCTTTATAGTTCTGGTAACATTGTTTTTTTAAAGATTTACACTTCGTTCTTAAAATAGAAAATTTATTATAGTCAGAATAAAACCCAGATTTAAGATATTTCTTATGTGTTTTATTTTTTTCAATTATTATTTCTTTAAGTTCTTGGGAAAACCAAATAAGAAATCTCTTAGCTGAATACTTTTTTAAAGGAACAAAAACTGTTAAGTAAACAATATCATAAAATACATTAACCATATCATTAAGTGACTTGTTATTAAATAACTTGTCCCATCCGAACTGGGATAAAAAATCAATCACCGCATTCACGTCCATTGATTGAAAGTCTCTATAGAAGCCATCGCCCTTGAGACCAGATTTGTTATAATGAACAGATTCACATTGCATAGAAAATGAGAGTGGTGGATGATAAAAGTCTATTGGCAGTAGACAGTAAAGCATTTTCGGTCTCAACTACCATAATGTATCTATCTTGCAAAAAATACTAAATCCAAACAGTCATCGTTAACATTTCTGATCATGTTTATCTCGAAAAGGTTATGGTAGGAGCATAAATGATATAGTACCTGAATGGATTCAATTTCATTTTTCCTTGGTCCACAGACTGTTGGGTAGGTTAAAGTCACCCAAGACACACAATTTGTGATCAGGATATTCTTCAGATAGTCTTTCCAGGTTTTCTCCAAATTCTGCATATTTTTCAAAGGAACACATGGGTGGGAAGTAAGCTGTGGCAAGAATGAATTTGTTTTTATTAAATTCGATTTCTATAAATAGCTGTTCAATGCTTTTGGTTGCTCGTAAAATTTTGCTAGTAATCGTTTTACAGACTGCTATCAGAACTCCGCCCCCTCTTGCAAAGCTACTAGTGTCAGTGGATCTATCCTTGCGGTATACATTATAGTTAAACATCTGGAGCTCCGCACTGTCTATGTCATTCGTCAACCATGTTTCACTGAAAACTATCATATTTAGAGTATGAAGCATTCTCAAAAAGAAGTTGCAGCTTTGTGCGCTAACATTCTGGAAATATATCAACATAGCCGAAGTGATAGGTGAATTGTTTTGGAAAGGCCTATTTAGTTTTTTTTTATTGAGTTAAGGAGTACCATTCACATACCTTAGAATAAGGTCAGGTTCACCATTTCGCTGTATCTCGTTCTTAAGAGCATTTACTTCAGTACGCTGCTCTGTTGTAAGGTCAGCCTCCAAGAATATTTTTAGGCTTCGGTCTATCTTACTCTTGCTTTTCAACACACTGCGCACCATTTCAGCAGACACAAGTGCTAGCCGCAAAGACTGATGGCCATTCTTGTTACGCTCTCCATTTCTTATTGCACTGACAACATTTGTGGGTGAACCAATAAGATCTGTTAATAAACTCTTTGCTCTAGACAAATCATTCACTCCATTGTCCTCAGGAACATTAAACAACATCAAATTACAGGACTTCATCTGCCTCTCTGACACATCACGAAGGACCTTGCCATGGACAACCGCTGCGCTGTATCCACTTTCACTAGTTTTTACAGAAGTAGTAGAAGTGGTATCTTTAATGACGCTAAGATCCCTTTTTATGTCATCAAAAATAGTCCCAAATCTGGTCTTTAAGCGCTTAACTTCAACGCTCATCACACGGATTTGTTCCTCAAATTCATCTGTTCTGTAAGTGCTGGCAATTTTAACTTCACTTAATGTATTTTTTAGGGCAGTAACGCGATTGTTTAGAATAAGTGAGGTGAAAACATCTGAAAATATTAACATACTCATATACTAGATACGTTTTAAAACCTATTGACAGCTTGGGATTTGACATAATATTTCTAAACGATACAGGATCACACTCCACGATTGCAAAGTATTTTTTCTTCAAACGTCAGTAAATCCATCATTACTCGACTGTATAGGCGGCAGAGAAGTTTCGTTTTTCCTCCGCCGGAGCTTTACTTTTCACTTTTCCGCCGGCGGAGGTAAAAGTGTTATCATAGCAACATAGATACAATACAAACAAACATCAAAATAAGCGTCAACAACTCAAGAGTTATTAAACTAAAATTTGTATTTATCACTCAATGTGTGACTGCATTTCTAAAAATCACTAATTTAGGAACAAATTGGTTATTATTTAATCGAACTTACTCAATAACTGCTTATGAATACGGAATTAAAACGCAATCGGAGACGCAATTTTAAAAATATAATTATTGTTGACAGTGTCCACTGACAGCTTTATGTTACATTACTATAGCAACAACCTGAGCCTATTCACCGACACCGCACCGGTCTAAGCCGCCTTGCGAACCCACTTATCTTTAATAATAATAATTATTACTATTAAAAAGAGACTTTTTGCATTAATTTGTCGACATTTGAAGAAAAAACAGCATATTTTATTTGGAGGAAAAGTTACTTTTCCTCCATATAAAATAATTTACTATTGCAATACTTTCACCTTGATAGCAGGGGTCTCTGGTAAAACAGCCTTATTTCGTCTTCTTATTGCATCCAGGAGCTTGGTCTCGTTGTACCCAGAATCTATTCCAATTACCTTAATTTGAGGGTTCCTCTTTTTCGGTATGTTTGCAGTATAATCTGTGCCCAGGTTGATTTCTACATTTTCCTTTATTTTAGTAGCAATTTCCCTCGTAGCACACTTTATTATAACTGAACCATCTTTTGCAGGTTTCAATCCAGATGTACTCACACCGATACTGGTAGGGTCTATTTTTTGTCTGATCTCATTCTCGGTTGCTCCACTGTCTCCACCCTGAACAGGTCTCACCACAACTACATTTTCCCTGTGCAGCGAATGACATGGCTGTTTGCTTTTCATAGCTATTTTTATTTTCATTTCTTTTCAACTGCTCATTTTCATCACGTAACAGTCTAATAATCACATCTTTATCAGTTAACACAGCTTCTTTGGCATCTACAAACTCCCTCAATGCCTTTATCGTGTCACAATTTCTGCATGCTGGATAGTTAAAGGACATAACACGCCCCAATGTTAATTGAAGCACTTTCACTTCGGATGAAGTAAGATTTTCGCATTCCTTGCACACCAACCTTTTACATCCATCACAATTGAACAAAGTTTGTTGTAACACCTTTTTCTCTTTACAGTATTCACAATTCATCATCATCATCAATCAGCCTTGTCTCGTCCACTGCTGGACATAGGCCTCTCTTTACCTAATCCATCTGGCTCGGTCTTGGGCATGTTGGATCCAATTTGTAGATATCCTCCAGATCTGTCCATCGAAATCGGCGGTCTACCCCGGCTTCTGTGTGCATCATCTCTAGGTCGCCACTCCAGTATCTTCTTAGTCGACCTATCATCTGTCATTCTTGCGACGTGGCCTGCCCAGTTCCACTTTAGGTGTGTTATTCTCTCAACAGCGTCTGTAACCTTAGTTCTCCTACGGATCTCTTCGTAGTGGATTCTGTCTCGTAGCGTCACCCCCAACACAGCCCTTTCCATGGCTCGTTGGGTAACTATTATTTTGTTGTTCGTTTTTTGAGTTAATGTTAATGTTTCTGAGCCATATGTCAGTACCGCGAGGATGCACTGGTCAAAAAATCTTACGTTTGAGGCACACTGGAATGTCTGAATTGAATACATGTTTCAAAGGGCCGAAGGCAGCCCATGTTAGTCCTATTCTTCGGTTAAGCTCACAGGTTTGGTTATCTCTTCCGATTCGAATTTCATGTTCTAGATATTTATATGATGTTACGTGTTGGATTTCTCTTTCTTCTATTTTTAGGTTACGGATAGGGACGAGGTTTGTCATAAATTGGGTTTTGGCGATGTTGATTTTTAATCCAACTTTTTGGGAAGCTGATCACAGTTTCGTGAGAACGAAACTGTCACAATTCATGGTGAAGGCAAAATGCAGATAACTTTATTTCCATAACAGCCATCAGCACACCTGATGCTCGGTTTACTGAATCACGTAGCAAGCGCCAGCGCGCATGAAACAGAAGGCGGACAGATGAAGTTTGGAGGTTATCCCAAACTTCATCTGTCCGCCTTCTAGTGATGGGCAAAACTGCTATTTTCAAATAACAGTTAAAGCAGTCGCAGCTTTTTCCAAATAGCAGCTTTCAAATAGCTGCTTTGTAATAACAGTTTATAAACACTGTTACTGGCAACAGTGCAACAGCCGTAAGAGCTAGAGCAGGGGATTCCTTTTAAGGGAATAAAATAAAAGGATATACTTATATCCTACCATTCCTACCTGATAATTAAACAATATTGTCAATGTTGTCCCTTTTTGCTCCAACTCTGAACTCAATAGGACTAGACCTATACCGCAAAAGAATTCTGTTGCAGAAGTACCTTATCTTTGATGGCGGCCACCGACTACCTATTTAGCAAAATTCTGCTTTACTGTCGCCATAATAATTTATTTAATTTTCTTTAATTGGCCCTTTTAAATCGTAAATTGGCAAATAAAAGCCAAATAATTAGTGTTTACTACATATAAATCATTATCTCATAAAAACCATAAGCAAATAATGCTGTCATCAAAATAATCTATTATTTTAAACATAAAAAACAGTTACACATTATTTACTCATCCATCCTTTTTCTTTCGGGCGTACATCTCATTCTTATTCCTGCAAAGAAAAACAGAACAAACAAGGTGAATTCCGGGTAACGAGCCAAAGCAAAGTTCACGGAATTTCTTGCCTTTATGGCATGCCGACAATCGACGCCCTGTACACTGTAGCAGCTCGCTATTGTCACATCCAAAAGCAATATCGATTAGCAGCTAAAAGCATAATACGGTATTATCAGTAGCGATCGTATATCGTAATATTGATGAACATTGTAAACTGCTATTTAAAAAGCAGCTTTTTATAATATTCGATAGCAGTTAAAAGCTGCTTCGCTCAAATAGCAGCTATCGAATAGCAATTTACTAAAAAGCAACCCATCCCTACCGCCTTCTATTTCAAATTTAATTAATTACACAAATATCTTACGAATAGATGCACTAATAATCTCATCCGCGACAAGCTTAATCTGTTCTAGGCCGGATCGATCGTTTCTACAATTCTTGCAAACAGTTAACACACTTAACACCAATTTCACAAGAGCAGCTCTTAACAGTAGATACCAGCTTTGACGTTTCATGGTACTGTCACGGCACATATGTACCGTGGTAATGTCATGTTTGATCTTCATTCTTAATTTGGAAAGTTCTACTCGTTAGGAATTCTTAATGTCTGGATTACTCTTCTGGAAAGTCCTAGATTTATTAGTTTCAGTTCTGGATTCCATGTCCTGTCGAATGCATTTTGGATGTCCAAAGATACTGTTGGCATGTGTTTTTTTCTGGTTAAATGCTTCAGTGATGTCTTCCACAAATCTGGTGGTTTGAGGCGTCGCGTCGTGCTGTACTTTGCCCTGAAGCCGAACTGTTCTGATTGGAGGGAGTTTTCAATTTGCTGATGTTCGTGAAGTCTGTTGAGAATTTTTTGTTTTTCCTTTTTTGAGAATCAAAATTATTTGGGCTATTTTCCACTGACTTGAGAAGTATCCTATTCTGAGGCAGGTATTGAAGATGTTCGTTCATTCTGCTATCTGTTTTCTAGGTAGATTCTTTAGGGTTTTGTTATTGATGCTTTCTTTCCCTGGATCTTTTCTGTTCTTGGTCTGTAATATTTTTGTTTTCGTTTCTCTTCTTCTAACAAAAGGGATGTCTTTTTTCCGGCAGATTTTCTATTATTATGTCCAAATTTTCTGTTTGCTGGTCGAGTAGTGGCTGTTGTTGATTTCTTACATTTTATTGAAAAATATCTTCGAAGTGAACTGCAAATATTTCTAGCTTTTCTTCTGTGTCATGTACTTGATTGCCGTTGTTTATTATGGTTGGTATCGCTTGTCTCGCGTCGCTTCTTAGATTTTTCGAGATTTTCCATAGCTTGTTGTCGTAATCTTCGATCTCTTCCAGGGTATTTTTCTATTTTCTGTATTTGAATTCGGTGATATTCTGCTTGATTTCCTGAGTTAGGCAATTTGCTTCCCTTCTCGCATCAGGGTCTCCTATCACTCTGACTTTGTTCAGCTGCCTGTTCTTGCTTCTTATTTGTTCCTTTAGCTCTCCTGGGAATTTGTAGTAATTCTTTACAGGGACTTCTGGGATGTTGGTAGAATCTCTAAGTGCATTACTAATGTCCTGTGTTCTTTGTGTACTGCCTCTTCTATATTATCTGTTCTGTGCGATTAAGTAGTAATTTGAAGTTGTTTCAGCTGATTTCTTTTTTGATGTATGTTTGTTTTACTCTTTCTTCTGGATCTCTTACTGTCAGAGTATTGAACAGGTGGTCTGGAGTCCCTGTTTTGCGCAGACTTGTTGGTTTGATGTTATTTCTCGTTAGTCTCGCGTCGATGCCGCTCCTCCTTGAAAATGTGTTGGTTCTTCTGGATAGTGATGTTCCATCATGTGCTGTTCGATCAGATTGTTTATCTCTGTGCCTCTTCTTGTCGTTCTTACACTTATTGATGTTGCTTCCCTTCCTTTAAAGCGCACCGCATGCCCCCGAAAGCATTGTTTACAAAACAGCTGCGCACTGGAAGTCATTTAGACTCCGAAACGCTTCCAGCTCTAGTTTGAATAATGGAACGACTATTTCAGCTTCTATTATTCTGGCGTCCAGCTAATAAATTAATGAGGTAAATCGGCTTGTGAGGGTTGACATGTGTAGACTATTTGAAATTAAATCATCGGACAATTTGGCTACACAATCACAGTTAGAATAGTCAAATGTCGAAGTAAAAAAAAATTATCGTATTTAGTTAAAAAGAATGATTTATGAAATATATCTAGAGTTTTCCTATAAACTTTTTGAAAACCATTCAAATAAAAAACCCGCATATAACCAGTAACCCTGTATCTTAAATTTAGAATTAATCAAATTACTTGATATGCAAAAATATGTCTTAATGACTCACTCCTCTCGCAATTATCTCAGGGATCTTTCACATATTAACTTGCTTCACTTCCGTTTAGAAAATGAGTTTTTGAGCACTGACTAGTAATTAAGGCACTGGATATTTTTTATTTATCGATATTTAATTCTTATTTTGAATTTTGTTGGGTTAGATATGTACCGTATATTTACAATAATAAAACGCTATTGTTAGGAATTTGTGTTTTATTTGTCATATATATGTTCCTAATATATTGACTGTCCGGTAAGTAGATGGCACACTCTCTAGAGCGACTGCATTTTTAAAATACATCGACCTAAAAATGTTAGAAGTTAGCTATCGGCACAGATCTATATAGCTACGCAACAGATGCCTACTCCGGTATTTAAAAGTGTCGCTCGCCAATAATGCAATAAACTTAAATACTTTCCTATTTAGACGTGTTTTCCCCCGCCGTGTTGCCAAGTCGCGAACTGTAGTTTACCTTCCATTATGGTATTACTCATTTTCTTGGTAATCGTATGCTATATTATGTCAAATTAAAGTTCAGTATCAGATTCAGTGAATGGTGTTTGCTTGTTCCTGGGCTAAAACTCACCTTAAATATCGGTGTAAAAGGTTTGTAATGATCTTTTATTAACTTATACTGTAATATCTCTAATTTGTACTAAGTAATAATATTATCACGCAGGATTTTGTTTCGAAGATCAAAGAAATTTTTGAAATGTTTATCGACATGTCAAAGTACCATTTAATTTTGTTTTAAACTCTACTATCAATATTATAAATTTGTTCATTTAAATTGCCGTTTCATTTGTCTTACTATTAATAAACTATCATACTTAATAAAAAAATGTAAAAATAGTATTTTTCTAAAAAAATATGTTTGTGTTAATTTGATACATAAATATTAATAATAAAACTCGATGATTTAAGCGGGTCAAAAAGTCAGCCGGAATATTGTTCGACGTGATAACTTGCCAGCACCGACCCGTTCCTAGACGACTGGTTCACCCGCTCACGAAAGCCGGTGAACATTTTTGGCCCCTCGTGAAAAGCATTGGAAGAGGTATCTGTTGCGTAACTATATAGATCTGTGCTATCGGGGAAACTACAGTTAGGAGAAAACATTATTTCTGTAGGTACAATATTCCTATGGGTTTGTTTTTTTTTCAAATTCGGAGAAAAGCGTGAAAACATTCAAGATGGCAATTATGCCAAGTAGACTAAAAAATAAGCAACAATTGTGAAACTAAATCAAGAAAAATAACGAACGAACTATTCATCCAGAGATCTAGTATCAAAACTGTCAAAAAGTGGAATTACAGTTTCAGTGGCGTAGCTAGAAATGTTGGCGCCGGGGAGCAAACCTGTCCGTTGGCGCCTAAAACAAACCTATATTTTGTGTAATACGCAAATTAATAAAAAAGATAATGCATCATAATATTAAACGTATATTTTTTGTTTACAGGAATATAAAATATATGGATATTTAATATTTCCCCTGTAAAATTTTTAGTTTAATCATTAGAGTATTTCGCTTGTAGTATTGTAGCTTGCTTGTGAAGCTCACAATCACTTAGGGACACTAAATGGGTAGGATCAAAAAATTAAATTTCGCCACTATATTTTTAAAACTTAAACATCTTTTTTTTATTGCGAAGTAGTGATATCTAGAATACTGTTAAAGGTAATTTTTTTAAACCTTTCTTCTTCTGATAATTTTATATCGTCACTAACTTCGTCGAAAAATTGTTTTGTCACTTTAATGCGTTTTTCTGTGAAAGCTGTTTCTACTCCCCAAGTTTTTGAAAGCTCTAAAGCCTCTGATTTAATTTATTCATAATTATGGCGGAGCTAGCAGAACTCTAAATAAGCATTCTTAAATAAAGTAGATGCCTCGGCAATAATAGTTGTTTTACTTTGAATTGACTTAGAAACATGGTTTAAACAATTAAGGATCTTAGAAAATAAAACTAAAATAATAAAAAATTTAAAGTTTTCCGACTCTTTCTTCAGTCCAATTGCTTCAGAATGTTCATATTTATTCACGCTTTTTAATCCAATTTCCGTAAGCGATTTTATGACATTTATGAAATTAAATCTTAAGGATTCTAGAGCATCGTTTCTTGATGACCAGCTAGTCGGATTTAACCTTTTTAATGTAATTTTACTTAAAGGACAATCCTGAAGTATTCCCATCGTTTAACACTAGCTGAAAAAAAATTATATACATAACCAACAGTGTCAAAAAATCGTTTTGCTTCTGCAGCATTACCTACAGCCTACAGCATTGTTAGTGACTAAATTTATATTGTATATGGATGAATTGGGCGTTTTTTTTTCTAATTTAACAATTTTAGCTTGTATAGTCCTGTACGATTTTTATCGTAAGTATTTTCTCTTGTCGACTAAAGGTACTAAAGTAAAAAAAAAATAAATAACTTTCTAACTGTGGACTGTATTTTTATTTATCGAATTCTAACCTAACCACATTGGCCGACGGCTCGTTGAAGAAGAAAGAAAAGAAAGCTCGCCCGGGTGACAAGTTGTAGGCGGGCTACCTCGATTGTCTTGCGCGGTTGCCACTGCTTCGGGGAAATCTGGGAATTAGACGACCTGCATTTTCAAGTCCTAAATTGTCCTTGCGCGCATGAAAATAACCGCCGGCCTTGAAAGTCTTTCCTTTCAACCAAAAGAAAACTAATTTACAAACTTTCCTGTTCCTAGCACAAGTAACATACATAAATTCAGATGCAAATGATAATTTTACAACGGTATCAAAGTCGAGTTTAAAACACATGTTAAACAATAAAAAATAATTGACACTAGTCTTCAGTAGGTAGCACGCATATTTTTTGAAATGCGCACTTCACAATTCCATTTACAGTTCGGACGCTTACAACACGCGTAATTCCGTCTTGACCAGCTTGACCTGGATGGACCGCTACAACTTTGCCCATTTTCCAATTTAGCAGTGCACTAGCTTCATCCTTCAAAACGACTAGAGTGCATTCTGTGGAGAATTGTGCCATTTGTTGCGCTGCCGCAGTGTAGTTAAGTATTCTGCGCTCCATCGGTTCCATAGGTGCTGGACCATTTGCTGAAGGAGCTGGTACTGATTTAGTCGGTTGCAAGGTTTATCGGCTAGGTCTCGTTGAGGTATTGGATTTAATCCGTCTCTAATAAGGAAGTGTCCAGGGGTGAGAGCTTGGATATCATTGAGGAAAGAGGTGTCAACGGCCGCGAGTCGATATCGCCTCTAATTGAGAAAATATTGTATATAAATCCTCAAATGTAAGGTTTCTTTGTCCAACAACTCCAATGACATGGTATTTCGCGGATTTTATAGACAATTCCCAAAGCCCACCTTGAAGCGGAGATCTTGCCGGAATGAAATGCCATTCGATTTCATTATGTAGACAATAATTTTGTATAGCGCTATCGTTTGCAACTTTAGTGAACGTTTCAAATATTTTCCTTAACTCATTGTCAGCGCCAACAAAATTCGTGGCATTGTCCGAATAAAGCGGATTTTTGCCGTTTTTAGAGAATCCCCCAAATTATTTAAATTGTCTGTTACAGGTAACGATACAGAAAATCTACCATCATTTTCCCGAGTTACGGTTTCAATAAAGGGTTTTTCACAATCCAATTCTTCCCTAGAGTATATCTTTTCTGAAGGAAATTCCTCTAACGACCAAAACCTTTCTAATTGGTTGTGTATATCTTGAAGCACGAAATGGCAAAAGGATTTATTTTCAGGTTGAAGTTTGTTATTTGTATAAAGCGGTCCTGACACGACCCAACCAAACTCAGTTTTTTGTAAAATCGGGTTTTGACATCCTAATTTAATTTGTCCTGTACATAACAATTCGTAAAATACGCCTGCACCCAACAAGATATCAATTTTGGACGACTTATCAAACCCTGGGTCAGCTACCTTTAAATTAGAAGGTATATTGAGATCTGCGCTACAAAATGAGCGCGAAGGTATGTTCGCCGGTTATGCTTTGAATTACCAAAAATGGGACATTTGCAGCATTTCATTTATTCCCGAAATAGGCAGATTTATTTTATCAAATTTAAAAAATTTTTAAATTTAAAAAATCAGTGAAGTTTGTCAGATTTGGTTCCCCTTTAAACTCAGAAATAGCTCTCTCCTCCCATTCCATTTTCGAGTTTAGGTCTAATTTTCTACTCATGAAGAATCTGATTAATCTATCCCAATGCCCTACAGATTCGCCTAATGCATTTAATGCCCTAATATGTTTTTCTATGGCATCGACTAATCCCTGTAGTAACTGGTACGACTCCCTATTTTAACATGGCATGTCAAACAATAACCTTAAATGGGTCTGGATAATGATGAGTTTATTATAAAACCTCTTTCTAAATAAATATAGAGCTACTGAGTAATTTGCATTTGTAACTTGCAAACATTCTAAACACCTTACGCGCATCACCCTCTAAAGAATCCAGTAAATAGTAAAACTTCTGAATATTATCTAAAGACGGATTCTTATGTACTAACGTCTGAAAGGTTTCGAAAAACTGTGAAAATTTATCGTACTCTCCTCCGAACTTTGGCAAGCCTAGGCTCGGCAATTTTGCTCCACTAACAGGTGGATTAACACTTTGACTACTTGGTTGCAATCCTATTGACTGTTCTAATGTGCTAAAATTCCAATATGCTCTTTTGCTATAGATAAAAGGGATGGAGATTTACTGTGCAATAGCTTCTCCGCCGGCCTTGGTTTCCTACTTTCCGACTCGCCGAAAACACTGATACTAATGCGGGACGATGGTTCAAAATGTACGATCTTTATCGTAGGTATTTTCTCTTCTCTTGTCGACTGAAGGAACTAAAGTAAAAAAAATAATAAATAACTTTCTGAGGACTGTATTTTTATTTATCTAATCCTAACCTAACCACATTCGCCGACGGCTCGTTGAAGAAGAAGGAAAAGCTCGCCCGGGTCACAAGTTGTAGGCGGGCTGCCTCGATTGTCTTACGCAGTTGCCACTGCTTCGGGGGAAATCTGGGAATTAGACGACACGCATTGTCAAGTCTTAAATTGTCTTTGCGAGCATGAACAAGTCCATTATAAGCACCGCTCATAACAGCAGCACCGTCATATCTCTGTCCTCTACAGCGTTGAAACGTTAGACTTTTTCGTTCAAATACATTTACAATACAATATAATTATTTAAACCTTCCGCACTCCTGTCATGAACTATATAATAAAAAAACCCCTGTAAAAGATTCTTTGCATTCAACTTGACTTATTTCATTATTTTCATTTTTTTTTAAACAACATACCGAAATACTACGCTTAACTGCTCTATTTTAGAAATATTTTGTGTAGTGTCTAAAATTATCGAAACAAAAGTATTTTGTATTTCGTCAAAAATTTTATTTTCAACGTAGACTCCCACATATTAATACATTTATTTTGGACAGTAGGAATATTTTATTGAACCCGAAGGCTGTTCTAGTAACTTTTGAAGAACGTTATAATATCGAGACAAGAGGTGATAAAAAAACGACATGCTTTAAATAAGTACTTTGTGACCTCTATATGGTAAATTACATAAAGATAATATTAAAATAACATCTAAAATTCTCCGTAACATCTGCCGCCAAAAATTATAATTCTTCTTTAAACCTCCTAAAAATCTTGGATTACTAAATTCTTATTTTGTTTCCAGGCATCGTAACCTATACAAGCGTCGATATGTACACTGCTCTCTCCATGTTTCATAATTCGCACCTATATATGTTTCCAGTCAGAAGTACTGTATGCGCCAGGGATCTTTTGCCCTTTGTGTGGCTGCAATACCGTTGGGAACTGCTTATTTGCAAATACCCTTAATTAATTTATTTCGAAGGACCATTAGCATTTAGCTAAATTAATAGTAGACTGTATTGAGGCACTAGTTCATCTCTTTTTTTTTAAGAGAATTAAAACAAGAAAAACAACTGAGTTGAAATGCTAAAGTAAAAATATATTTCATATGCAATCGTTATAAAAAACAATGTAATAAATCCTACACAGTTTGTGCGGGAATAACAATAAAACACTCTTAAAAACTAAAAACATACACTCATCCATACATACTGTTACGGCTAGCCTAACAACCATCCGAACGTTTTTGTGCTACCCTATAGAACTAGCCGCCGCCGTGCCCCTTGCTTCTCTGTCTGTATGAATCATCGCCCGGCCGGCCGCGAAGTTTCGGGATCGCTGGAATTGTATCGATGGCCTCGTCGAGATCATATAGAGTGGCCTCGGAATACTTTCCGAATATTCGTGATAGATTTAAGATTATATATAAGCAGACCCACGGCACCCTAAGGCGAATGTTAGTCAGTCGGTTAGCCAGTTCAGTTAATCATTGAGTGTTGAATAGATATTAGTGGTAAAGTTATAAGAGTAGTATAGAGTGTTAAATTGTATACAGTGGTAGTGAATAAAGAGAGTATTAGTTGAAAATAGCCAAGTTGTAATTCTGTTAAGAACCCACGGGAAAAACGCAACAGTTGGCGTCAGAAGTCGGATTGTGAAGGGACCGGACTTGCGAAGTATTTTTCGAGGAAAGAAGTACAAGTACGTCAACGAGACCGTTTGATTGGTGGATTCTGGTAAAATTTTATAACATTCTATGGTCAATACAAGGCAACAAACGGCGGAAATGGAGCAAATAAACAAAATGTTGGCCGATTTTATGGATAATTTAAATGCTGAGAGGCGAGCGGATCGGGAAGAGGAAGAACGTAAAAAGCAGATAGAACAGGAGCGGCTTCAGAAAATTTTTCAAGATCAAGAAGACAAAAGGCAAGCAGAACAGGACCGGCTTCAGAAAATTTTACAAGACCAGG
>MU183735.1:119381-149787 GCA_016904865.1 Pissodes strobi
ATTTCTTCATTATTCCAACCGTTGGCAACAGCAGCGGCTTCAAATTGTCTTTTGTACATTGTCCAGGGTGTTTGACCGTTGTACGTTGGCGGTTTGATGTTTTGTCCTGAGGCGAATGCCCTCTCGGTGGGTGCTTGGTGTTTTAGTCTGATAAATTCTGCTTGTAGATTCTTCACTTCTTTCTGTACGTCTCCTACTTCTTTTTGTACATTTCCAACTTCTTTTTGAATATTGTTTACTTCTTTCTCAAATTTCTCATTTTGTCCGTCCAATATTTTCTGTAATTTTCCTTGCTCTCCTACAATTACATCCAGCATCCATTTCTGAAGCTGGTCCTGCTCTGCTTGTCTTTTCTCTTCCTGATCTTGTAAAATTTTCTGAAGCCGGTCCTGTTCTGCTTGTCTTTTCTCTTCCTGGTCTTGCAAAATTTTCTGAAGCCGGTCCTGTTCTGCTTGCCTTTTATCTTCTTGATCTTGAAAATTTTTCTGCAGCCGGTCCTGTTCTGCTTGCCTTTTACGTTCATCCTCTTCCCGATCCGCTTGCTTTTTATCTTCTTGATCTTGAAACATTTTCTGAAGCCGGTCCTGTTCTGCTTGCTTTTTACGTTCATCCTCTTCCCGATCCGCTTGCCTTCTACGTTCCTCCTCCTCCCGATCCGCTCGCCTCTCAGCATTTAAATTATCCATGAAATCGGCCAACATTTTATTTATTTGCTCCATTTCTGCTGTTTGTTGCCTTGTATTGACCATAGAATGTTATAAAACTTTACCAGAATCCAGCAATCAAACGGTCTCGTTGACGTACTTGTACTTCTTCTTTGAAAAATACTTCGCAAGTCCGGTCCCTTCACAATCCGACTTCTGACACCAATTGTTACGTTTTTCCCGTGGGTTCTTAACAGAATTACAACTTTGCTATTTTCAACTAAACTGCTCGTCAAAAAAAACGACGCACCTAGTTTTTTGGACAATATTTGAAAGCTCGTTATTGGAAACCTACTCAACCGATTTTAAAAAACTTTGGAAATTCTGAATAGTTGATTCTTTGGCTCTTACGTCTAATTTTTGTAATAAGATATATTGCACCTAACATATACTACAGAGTGTTAAAGAAAGAGATGTTTTTTTTTACAAAATTTCAAGTTATCCTCATTCATGGGATAGTTGAGATTGATAGTCGTAATACCTCTCTTTACTTACAGTTAGGTTATACCTCGGGACGTATTTGAGATTTTGTGGATATCTTGGCTAATTACGATTATATGGCAATTTTTCGAAAATTGTCGTTATTTTCCAGTTTAGTATCAATAATGAACAAACTACGGAGGTATCCATGAATTGTGAACACGACTTCTTACGGTAGGTCATATGCTACCAGTTTATGTACGTTACGTGATCCATAAAACCAGAAATTTCAGATTAGATTATGTTTTACACAAAATATTGCACGAATATTACTTAATGGTCCCTAGAATACCTAAGAATTGAAATGATAGGTGGGTACTTAAATAGGATCCTCTGTTAAAAAATGAATTCTTTTATTACCATTTTACTTTTTCAATCACCCTGTATATTCGAAGGTAATTTTGAGTGAAATTTGAACGGTTGTAAGAGACAAAAACTCCTTTGCATATTTATGGTAACGTTACACGAAGTAATATCCTTATTTTACCATATTTTGACAACTGACTGATTTATCACCAAAAATCAAAAACCGTTTCGAGAAAATACCCCATTCTTAATAATCCATGGTGTTAAGGTCGCATTTTAAGTTTACAAGTCTGATTTCCTTTGGTTTGAATTTCTATTTTGAATTTTCAAAAAAAAATATTTTGTGTAAAACATATCCCATAATTTGAACTTTCTGGTTTACTGGATCACGTAACGTATATAAACTGGTAGCTTATGACCTACCGTAAGACGCCTTGTTCACAATTCGTCGATACCTGCCGTAGTTTGCTCATTATTGGGACTAAACTGGAAAATATCGCCGATTTTCGAAAAATTGCCATATAATCGTAGTTAGCCAAGATATCCACAAAATCTCAAAAACGTCCCGAGGTTACCTAACTGTAGGTAAAGAGAGGTATTACGACTATCAATCTCAACTACCCCATAAATGGGGATAACTTGAAGTTTTGTAAAAAAACATCTCTTTCTTTAACACACTGTAGTATATGTCAGGTGCAAATTATCTTATTCCAAAAATTAGACATAAGAACCAAAGAATCAACTATTGAGAATTTCCAAAGTTTTTCAAAATCGGTTCAGTAGGTTTCCAATAAAGAGCTTTCAAATATTGTCCAAAAAACTAGGTGCGTCGTTTTTTTTGACGAGCAGTTTAATACTCTCTTTATTCACTACCACTGCATACAATTTAACCCTCTATACTACTCTTATAACTTTACCACTAATATCTATTCAACACTCAATGATTAACTGAACTGAACTGACTAACCGACTGACTAACATTGGCCTTAGGTCTGCTTATATATAATCTCCAATCCATCACGAATATTCGGGAAGTATTCCGAGGCCACTCTATATGATCTCGACGAGGCCATCGAGACAATTCCAGCGATCCTGAAACTTCGCGACCGGCCGGGCGAAGAGTCATACAGACAGGGAAGCGAGCGGCACGGCGGCGGCTAGTTTTATAGGGTAGCACAAAAACGTTCGGATGGTTGTTAGGCTAGCCGTAACAATATTATAGTTATTTTCATACATTGGGAAACCTACGGTCAGTAGGTAAACTGTATATAATTTGTTTAATTTATTTTGGATTTTTCTGGGCAATGCCACTTTAAATAAAATACCAAGCAGTGCGCAGTGGTGTATTTGTACATACATAACTAACAAATTATATCTTGTAATTTGATAATTTTGACATTTTGACAATTTTCTTTGGCAGTCATTAAAGCTGATTTTTCTGTTTGTAGCATTAGGAAGGCAGTCTATTTTCAGGGCGGATTTAAAGTATTAGCTTAGTAAGGCATAAAACTCAGATCGGCAGATGAAAGTGGTCCTAGAAGGGTAGGTAATTATCAGTTTAATAGGAAAGACGCGTATATAACAATTACTATAAACACAACGTAATCATGGGTCCTAACCAACCATTTGCGCAAGCGTTATCAACAAATGGTATTAAAACTCTATGCCAATCACAGCTACGCCTTTACTTCTGACATGCAAATTCATGCCTCGGGTATGGGTTGCTTCATGGTCGTTTTGCATTTCTCCTCGGAATTTCCCGGTTTCTTTCCAGGTAAATGAGTGTGTACCAAGTCTGCCTAGTCCGCTCATTGCCTACTGAGTGCACAAGCATTATTTTTATTATTGTTATTATTATTATTGTTTTTCATTTTTTCTCGGGTTTCTCCCAGTTCTCTCTGGCAGAAGGATGTGTATTGTCTGCCTATGCGCTTATTGCATAAGAAAATTAGCACTGCATAGCGTGAGATTTTGTTGTTTATAATCTATATGTACTTTCCATTTAAGTCCTTTTGTGACCTTGCTCTATTTTATCTTGTAGTGTTTGTGTCCGATTTGCTTCAGATTTTGAGAGATTAAGCTGATTTTGTCTGCTTGTATAACTGCTCTGTGCAAATATGTATGTTTATTGTAGAAGTTGTGGAATCATCTTTCTCCTCCTTTCATATCTATTATGGGTCTCTCTTTCATTGAGTTTGTGTTTAGTTTTCTGTATTTCGTCAATTCAGATCTTGTGAGTATATTTATATTTTTTAATTGTGTTGCCTATTTTATTACTTCAAAAGAATATGTGAGGAGCGAGATGGCAAACGTGTTAATGGCTTTGAATAGGTGTTTCAAATTTAATATTGTGTAGTGATAGATGTTTCTTATTTTCTTTAATTAGTTGTTTTTATTGATATGTGTTTTGTATGGCAGTGGCACACACACTAAAGGGAGATCCTATGGCACTCGACGAGAGGTGTGTGTGCGAAGATGTTGCTTGACACGATTCCTGAATAGTTGCAGGTTGTAATTAGGGGAAAACAGACGTCCTGGGAGTGAGTTTCACAGTAATGCAGACAAAGGAGTCCTTGTAAAGCGACGTTCTAGGTGTTTCCAGATGTACTGCGAACGGGTGCGTTCTTACCGTCTGTTTCGACTGCCTGACGTATTGCTGGGGACGGGATGGTGCGGGCCAAATCCTGGGAACATCTGCCGTGAAAATATCTGTAAAATAGGGATATCTCGGCCACATGACTGCGGTGTTCCAGACTATCCAGATCCCGGGTCAACTCCAGGTCGCCAACGAGACGCTCAGCTCTCTTCTGAATAGAATTTAGCAGCTTTAGGGTGTGCTTAGGTGCGGCACCCCAGATGTGTGAGCAATATTCTAAGCACGTTCTTATTTGCGCTTTGTAGAGCAAGGCAAACGTGTTAATGGCAACATTGCTATGCCACCGAGTATGCCACAAAAAACTTCACATAATCCCCTTTAATTCCTGCATTCAACGTTTTTTTTTAAACGTCAATTGAGAAAGTTAAAGGGGGGAACCATTTATAGTGAAACACCCGGTACATCTATTTTATTAAATGAGAGAATATATAAATTCTATAATAAAGGAACATAATATGTGATTATTTCTAACTAAAAGCTTCTCTGAGGCTATTATCGCTATGTTAGCAACGTGGACATGCCAGGACATACTGCTGTTGTCGAGGATGAAGGAATGATCGATTCTGCCATAATGATATCAGAGCCCGCCGTATTGGCTCTCTTGATAAACGTGGCTACTTGGGTTTTTGCTGCATTGAACTGGACCAAATTCCTGTTGCTCCAGGTTGTGGTCTATTCTTGTATAGATTCATTTGCCTCTTTCTACGTCATACCAATGCAATGGTTTTCTTTCACTAATTCAGAATTCCATTCCAATGTCTGCTGTGCTCTATTATTTTCAGTAGTCCTCTTATTTGTGTTTGTGTTAATGCATATACTTTGATGCCGTTCATCTGGACCTTCTTTATATATGTGTTTAACCTTGTTCTGATGTTTGATCAGGAAACCGTAAAACAGTTTGTCTTGGAGAGTGGATTTAGGCAGAGGCAGAACCCTAACGCGCCTCGTGACCACTTGAAAGATTCAGTTTTTATTTCTTTTTTCCTGTTGATAAATGTATGTTTTTAAGAGGAGTATATTAGTGGCTCAGCTGGCGGGGCACTGTAGAATGAACAGACACACATATCGACCTGGCAGATAATAGCCGTTGCAGGTTCAGCCAGGAGGAGGAGGGAAACTCCAAAACACGTGTAGTGCGAGTGTGAGGCTCTCTGCAGGCTCAGATATGCACGGCTGGGACAGACCAAACCCGGACCTGCAAAGTACATGAGGGACCGGTACTCCATTTGTGGATTCTGATTAGGAAAACCGGACTGGATGAGGTCCTCTAAGCATGGTTCGGAGTGCTGCAATAAACATACATAGGTTGCAGTGGCAGAGGCGAGTACCAGCGCCAACTCCATTCAATTATAATATAATCGTTCTACCCAATCGGGCATATTGCAATTTTTGGGTAGTTTATATGATCAACTAGATAATAAAGATGTGTATTGGAATTTTTATGGATTTGAGTAAGGCGTTTGATCTAGTTGATCACACCCCTCTATTAAATAAGATATTTGAGTGTGGATTTAGGGGTAGGATTCATGCCTGGTTAACATCATATTTATAGAATAGGTCTCAGCTAGTTGAAGTAAATGATAAACGTTCTGATTTATTACAAATTTCATGTGGAGTGCCACAGGGGTCTGTATTGGGTCCCCTGTTGTTTTTATTATTTGTAAACGATCTTCCGGATTTAGTGGACCAGGGAAATTTGACTATGTTTGCGGATGATAATAGCTATCTGTGTTTCGATAGTGAGATTTCGTTAGTGCAAATGTATACGCAAAACATGATTAATAGATTTATGCGGTGGTTTAGTCAAAATCGATTATGTCTGAATTAAATGTTATGAATTTTGCTCCTCGGGGTTATCGCTGTGATAGGTCTCTGTTAATTAGGGTTAATTCGAAATCTATGCAACAGGTGTCTGTGACCAAATTTTTGGGTGGATATCTAGAGAGTAGTTTAGGGTGGGTATCACATATTTGTAGCATTTCTTCAAAATTATCCTGTGTTACTTTTGCCATATATAGATTGAAACAGGTTTGTAGTACAAGTATCCTTATATCATATTATTATGCTCAATTTTATAGCAGGGTTAAATATGGCATTTTATTCTGAAGATGTTCAAGTCATACCACGAGATTATTACGCTTACAAAAAAAAATTGTAAGAACCATGGAAGGTGTTGACAGTAGATCACATTGCAGACTGCTATTTGTAAAGCTGAGACTATTGAGGGTACCATGTATTTATATTATGGAAATTTTGGTGTTTGTTAAGAACAATATTGAAAACTTTCATAGAAACAATTTTGTCCATACATATAATACCAGACGTCAGGATGATCTACGTATCTCCGTGCACAGACTCGCAACCTTCGAAAATAGTCCTAGCTACATGGGTATTAAATTTTGTAATAAGCTGCCGAGTTATCTTAGGGACATTGCTGATAGTAAGAAGTTTAAGAAAGAGGTAGTAAATTATTTAAAATTGCAATCTTTTTTTTTCAATAAATGAATTTTTAAACTCATAAAATATGTATGTGTATTTACAAATAGTATATAATATGTAAATATGTTATTGGACTTTGGACTTAATCTATACCGAAACAGAATTATTGCACTCGACGCGCGTTTCGCTAACCATGTTAGCATCATCAGGACATGATTAATCATCACCTGATGATGCTAATATGGTTAGCGAAACGCGCGTCGAGTGCAATAATTCTGTTTCGGTATTGTGGATAAAACTCCGTTTTAGTGCATGTTGCCGAATGTTCCAAACCCCAACATAGTATATTTTGTCTGCAGTCTAGATTTTTTTTTGGTAATTGGCCATGTGCGGAAGAATCCGGAACAAAATACCAGTGGCGGCTCGCAGCTTTGAAAAGTGGGGAAGAGCTGCCGACATCGATATTCGATAGAGGGAAGAGCGAAAATTTTTTGGGGTCCACGCCCAAACTGCCAAAATTTGTTAATAATTATTACCGGTACTTTTTAGGTAAATCATCAAAAAATAAAATATATTCATATTGTATTAGCAACAAATCATTTTGTTGCTAATACAAATGTCTACGAATAACACACTAAAACTAGAATATATAGAAAATATCTCTTGTATAATACTATAATGGATCAACCGTTGAATGAAAATAAAAAATAATTCCAAGAATCCACGGCGGAGTGTCCCCTAATAAAGTCGCAATAAACGAAACAACGTGCTTTCGCGTTGATCTGAGAATGGAAGTGCTACCGCCAGCTCTTCCGATCCTTGCAAACCAAACAAATGTGCGACCATTATGACGTCATCGTTGTCATGGCAACCAACTCGTTGCGCTTATACTTTTGATGACTTGACGGCTCTCGAGCGATACCTCTTCCGTAAACTTCTACACAAATGATAATAAAATTGTCACTGCTATCGGCGCGTACGCGAAAAGAAATAGACATTTTCATATGGGTTCACCTC
The DNA here is from genome assembly GCA_016904865.1 of Pissodes strobi. Classification (NCBI taxonomy): domain Eukaryota; kingdom Metazoa; phylum Arthropoda; class Insecta; order Coleoptera; family Curculionidae; genus Pissodes; species Pissodes strobi. Next base: position 126,984 of record MU183735.1, read on the forward strand.
TGTTCTATTCTTCAATAGTGGAGTTAACGGGCAATGTGCAGGTGGCGAGATTCTTGTTCTTGTTTTATGAAGCTTTGATTTTAATATTTGAAAATAATTGAATTATTAGTTATTAGAGGGGAACGGGAAACAAATTATTCCTAAACTAAGAACATTTTATCATTGAATCTTAAACTATATTATTTTACTGATGAATGAATTAATTGCATTTCTTTAATTAAATTACATTATCTTGAGGAAGTGGCACTTCCCCTACTTCCGCTGAATAGACGCCACTGCAAAATACGCCATTTTCCTTCCTCAAGGGGTGCCTGTAGGAGAGAACCTTGCTCCCATTCGTCATCACCAGCTAAACCCTACATAGCAGGATTTTTATTTGGAGAGAGTTACTGAATATCCAGGTGGGCACTACCTCAAAGGCCGCTGAGAGTTTATGGATCCCAAGCCGCCTAGAAGCCTATGTTCAGGATACCGGATGTGTCATCAGTGACCAGATAAGTGTAGTTTAAGTTGGATGTGGTACTCTGTACACAAAACGCTTGTGATCCTTCCACCAAATGTTATTAGCGTGTTTTTTGTATTTTCAGCGTTGTATTAGGTTGCGTGTTCTATTTTTTTCTGCGCTGTATAGATACAAATATTTTTGGAACTGTTTAGGTGTAAGCATAGCTTACCAATGGTAACCTAAATAAGTAGGTATACCTCTGGTAGAGATACTATTTACTAGTGTGATTCGCTTAATGCTCATAGTTTTTTTTATATTATATTTCCCTATTCTTACAATTTAATATATATCGTGGTAAATTACAAACATTGCCGTTCCGATCGATTAACTAGCTGATTATATTTTTTACCTAATGGTATTTCATAAACTGTTTCGTTAAGGTCTATTTATGAACAGGGTTATCCAACGAGGACTAGACAAGGTGATTTTCCCTGTACTTTTATAAAAAAAAAAAACGAAATAGCCATCTTATGTAATTTTCTCCCACGAATTCGGATATGTTCAGTAAAAAACAATTGAACATCAAATAAAATTGCTATACTCTATTTCGAAATGATGCGAAGTAATAAATCATTTTCTGATGGCTGATACATAGGCGTACATAATTACGTACATATACGTACATATTTTAAACGTTTACCTGTCCTAATACTTGGACTTTCCCAGCACACTTAGGTTTTTTTATTACTATTGTAAACATTCAAATTTGACGATTTTTTGTATGCATACCCTAAAGTTTAAGTAATTGTAATTTTTCAGTTATATTTGTTCTTCCGAAGAAGACACAGTGTATTTGTTTCATTTCATAGTTTCAATTAAAATGGCTAATTCAGTTTTCTCTCCAGTGAAACGAGCGAGCAAATGTCCATTTCCTCTTAACGAAAAGAATATTATTCTTAATGTATATGACGCCCTCAAACATCAAAATCCTCTGTATAGCGTTGATACTGTGGTGGAAATGTGTTCGCAAATGACGGGTGTTTCAAAAACGTCGACAGATAAATTAAGGTGTGAACGAAAAAGTGGAGCTGTAAAACCACCTATACCATCTTCAGGAAGAAAGACGGTGCCTATCGATGAAGATTACAAACTTATAATTAGAAGAATAGTACATTCCTTTTATTTTAATAAGGAAATACCAACCATCGACAAAATTTTAGGAGCCTTGAAGCAAGACCAAAATATGTCTCAAACGATAAGCAGGAAGAAATTGTGGACAACTTTAAAACAAATGAATTTCAGCTGGGAAAAACAAAGCAGAAAATCGCTTCTAATCGAAAAAGATGAAATTATTTGCTGGAGGAGACATTACTTAAGACAGATAAAGCAGTTTCGAAGTGAGAATAGAAAGATTTATTATCTGGACGAAACATGGCTTAATGAAGGATATACGGTTGGGAAGATTTGGCAAGACAAAAATATTTCAAGTTTTTGTCAAGCATTCTTAGAAGGCTGGTCCACCGGACTAAAACCACCATCTGGGAAATGAAAGCGACTGATTATTACACACCTTGGAAGTGTTGATGGTTTTGTTGAGGGCGGTTTGTTAATGTTTGAGTCAAATCATTCTGGCGATTACCATGAAGACATGAATGGCGATGTGTTCGAAGAATATTTTGAACAAATGTTAGATCTCATTCCACCTAATTCTGTGATAGTGATGGACAATGCGAGTTATCATTCCAGAAAAGTTGACAGAATACCAACTAATTCATGGAGAAAAGCGGATATTATTCAGTGGTTTAGACAGAATAACATACCATTTGATGAAAGTATGGTGAAAAAGGAACTGTTGTCCATAGTGTCCTCAAATAAAGCTCGTTTCACCGAGTATGTAGTTGACAAAATTGCACAGAAACGAAATATTACTATTCTTCGTCTGCCTCCGTATCATTGCGAATTAAATCCCATTGAACTTGTTTGGGCCCAAGTAAAAAGTTATGTAGCAAGGAGAAACACGACGTTTAAAATGAAAGATGTTAAAATTATCTTTGAGGAATCTTTAAAAAAATGTCGATTCTGAAAAATGGCGTAAGTGTATTGAGCATGTTATAAAAGAAGAAGAAAAAATGTGGAAACTAGACCATTTAATTGACCTAATTGTAGAGCCTTTAATTATATCCTTAGAAGATGACAAAGATTCGACGGATTTTTCTGACGACGAAAATGATATACCATAGTTCTCTACATAACTGTTTACACAAAATCGCAATTCTTATACCTTATTATATAAATATTATATGTGATAAAATGTTACAGTAATACTAACTGTTTTTGAATATACATAAATAAGTGAATAAATAAAAGTACTTAGGTAAAACAGGTATTTTAAATTAAATACCCAAACGTACGCTACTGCAGGTAGAAAATGGCTCCTTTGCTAATAAAGCCTATTGTTTGCAGCGGGATTGCCATACAAAACAGGGTGGAATGGTTAAAATATAATACAGCAGGCTATAACAGCTGTGGCTAAATATTTAGAAATTACAAAAATTTATTTGACCACTCTGTTACGTTTTGCATTTATAAGTAGGTTTTATTACTCCGCACCATTTCGAAATAGAGTATATAGGGGTCACTTTGATATATTTTTAAATGGGATGCCATATTTTTAATGTGCTTATCCGATTTCTCATATAAATTTTGATCTAAAATGATGGATTTTTAATTAAAAAACGCCTTTTTTCTTCAGTTTTAAATTCGGAAATGTTCGTCTACCGTACGATTAATACAGATGGATACCCGTTTCACCTGTTCAACCTTTAACCTGCTTTACAGCGGCCGTCAGTCAGACCAAATAATCAACTTTCAAATTTCTATACTATATTTTTCACGAATTAGTTACAAATAATGAAATATTCTTTAGAAGAACGACTAAGTGTAATAAAATTATATTACAAAAGTGGAGAGAATGCTCGACAAACACAAAGAACATTTTTTGAGAGTTTCCAGGGACACATTTTAGTAGATACAATTCTCAGAATTAAGACCCTATTTGAAGAAAGCAAGACATTGAAAGATAGGTAATTTGGTAATTATTTAGAAAACGGGTTTTCGCTAATATAACAGATTTTTGAAAAATTCTTTTTTAACGTGTTTATATAGGTGAAATATAACAATAATCCGCCACCGCAGCTTAGTAAAATTGTTTCTAGAATTTGTTATTAACAAATAGATACTCACGGGACCGGGCGGCGATTAGGGGTGCTAGGCGGAGACACTACAGTACGCATCCAAGGAAAAATAGACACTGACACTGTTTCTGAGAAAGTCTCTCACATCACGCACGGTATTGTGTATATCAGTATATACATAAATATATTAAATGTGATACACAAATATGAATAATTATTGTTTCCGTCATAATAATGTCACGTTACAAATAAAAAACTGTCAGTAAATGACACAAGACACAACCCTGGCACCGGCTAACATTAGCCCAAATGTTAATAATGTTGCCAAATTGCTTTGTCAATTTTAAAATCGTTTGCATGTGTGATTGGACAATGGTAAAAAATAAATGATAAATGTAATAAAAACAGCAGCGCGGTGTTATCGTTCTAATATTTCACTTCTCGAATGAGCCTCCGCTCGCTTCGCTCGCTCCAAAGTGCAAGCAACCAAAACTAACCCAAACTAACCAAAGTAATTCCAAACAAACCAAAACTAACCCATACTAACCAAAACTGGCTCAACTTTCTTTTAGCTGAAATGGGTTATGTAAAAACTGTGTTATTGTTTGTTTATAAAAGGTCTGTCTGAACATAGAAACACAAATTATATTTTTCGGAAATGCGTCATTTCCGTTTTTCAGACTTTAGATTAGCTGAAATCGGTTACATAAAAATTAGTTTTTGTTTAATGTTCTAGACATTTATTCAGAGCCCAGGAATCAATTTTTTTTCCGGTTTTATATTTTTCTTTTTAGTTTAGAATAGCTAAAATCGGTTACATAAAAACTAGTTGTACCTTAGTAATTGAGACATTTATTCTAATCGCAGAAACTAATAACTTTTCTCCGGAAATGCGTCATTTCCGTTTTTCAAGAAAATTTTATTTAATTTAAATAACTTTAATTTAAAGTAAACTAATTGTGCAATTTGAGTCAGGTTGGATTATCGTAAGCGCGCAAAGAGCGCTTATTTAATTTTGCAATTTAGAGTTTGGGTTAGTTTGTGTTACGGTAAGCGCGCGAGGCGCGCTTGTTTAGCTTTGTAATTTGGGTTAGTTTGGGTTAGCTTGGATTAGTTTGGGTTAGGTTGGATTAGTTTGGGTTAGCTTAGGTTAGCTTGGGTTAGTTTGTTTCAGCCGGGTCACTGTAAGCGCGCGGAGCGCGCTTATTAAATTTTGCAATTTGAAGTTTCTGTTAGCTGGAGTTACGGTTTAGCTTTGTAGTTTGGGTTAGTTTGGGTTAGCTTGGTTTAGTTGGGGTTACTTTGGATTATCTTGGGTTAGTTTGGGTTAGCTTGGGTTAGTTTGCCTTAGTCGGATCACTGTAAGCGCGCGGAGCGCGCTTATTTAATTTTGCAATTAGAAGTTTGGGTTAGCTGGAGTTACGGTAAGCGCGCAATCAAGCGCGCTTGTTTAGCTTTGTAATTTGGGTTAGTTTGGATTAGCTTGGGATAGTTTGGGTTAGCTTGGATTAGTTAGGGTAGTTTGGATTAGCTTGGGTTAGTTTGGGTTAGTTTGGATTAGTTTGGGTTAGCTTGGGTTAATTTGTCTCAGTCGGGTGTCTCTAAGCGCGCGCAGCGCGCCTATTTACTTTTGCAATTTGAATATGTTGTCGCTTTAAATGTACGATTTTTATGTCAGTGGAATTTTATACCTAGGTAGTATTATTAAAAATTTTCAGTTAAATCGCGTGCTTTTGTCGTTAAATTTAAAAATGTAAAAGCATTTGTAATAAAATATTGAAATAATTGTGAAAATCCTAAAAAATAATATAATGATTAAAGATACGTCACGCCATCCATGGGTACTAATTCTTAATTTGTCCAATGTCATCTGAAATGTAGAGCTGTTGTAACAAAGGCATCTTGGATGTTGCAAACAGGGATGTATTGTTTAAGGAACACATACTTAAAAATTATTTTCATTAAAATTTCCTGAGAAATTAGCATTTTTTAAACTGAAATTCAGTAAGGCTCTTTAATTTATACTAGAAACACTGTAAATTACATTTTAATTTTGCGGGACATAATATAACGTACAAGACTTCGTTTTTTTAATTAGCATTTTTTTGAAAAACGAAAATAACGCATTTCCGGAGAAAAGTTTTTAGTTCTTGCGATTAGAGTAAATGTCTCAAGTGCTAAGGTAAAACTTATTTTTATGTAACCGATTTCAGCTATTCTAAACTAAAAAATAAAAAATTGAAAAAACAAATTGTGAAAAAAAAAGAAATGATGCATTTCCGGAAAAAAATCTTTGATTCCTGGGCTGTGAATAAATGTCTAGAATATTAATCAAAAACTAATTTTTATGTAACCGATTTCAGCTAATCTAAAGTCTGGAAAACGAAAATGACGCATTTCCGAAAAACAAAATTTGTATTTCTATGTTCAGACAGACGTTTTATAAACAAACAAAAACACAGTTTTTACATAACCCATTTCAACTAAAAGAAAGTTTAGCCCCAAAACTAACCCAAACAAACCAAAATTAACCCAAACTAACCAAAATAAAGATGCAAGCGCGCTACGCGCGCTTGTCTCTTCACTATCCCGAAATAATTAAAGCCAACCAAAACTAACTCAAACTAACCAAAGTACACACTTCAGTATCCCAAGCTAAGCAAAACCAACCAAAACCAACCCATTCTAACCAAAACTAACCCAAACAAACCAAAACTAACTCAAACTAACCAAAATAAAGTGGCAATTCCGAACTAAGTAAAACCAACCAAAACTAACCCAAACTAACCAAATAACCGACCTAAGTAAAACCAACCAAAACTAACTAAAATTAACCCAAACTGACTAAAACTAACCAAAACTAACCCAAACTAACCAAAGTAAAGAGGCAAGCGCGCTACGCGCGCTTGTTATTTCACTATTCCAAACTAAGCAAAACCAACCAAAACTAACCCTTACTAACCAAGACAAAACCAAATTAACCAAAACTAACCGAAACCAATCCAAACCCTAGTTAACTAAAGTAGAGACGATACAAGCGCGCTACGCGATCTTGTCTGTAGTATCCCAGATTAAGCAAAAAAAATCGAAACCAACTATAACTAATTTTGGTTAGTTTGGGTTAGTTTCGGTTAGTTTTGGTTAGTATGGGTTAGCTTTGGTTGGTTTTGCTTAGTTTGAGGTAGTGAAGTGACAAGCGCGCTTGCTTCTTTACTTTGGTTAGTTTGGGTTAGTATGGGTTAGTTTTGGTTGGTTCTGCTTAGTTGGGGATAGTGAAGAGACAAGCGCGCTTGCCTCTTTACTTTTGTTAGTTTTGGTTTGTTTTATTTAGTTTGGGTTAGTTTTGGTTGGTTTTACTTAGTTGGTTTGTTTGTTTACTTGGTTGGTCTCTACTTTTGTTAGTTTTGGTTAGTTTTGTTTAGTTTGGGTTAGTATTGTTTAGTTTTGGTTGGTTTTACTTAGTTGGGAATAGTGAAGAGACAAGCGCGCGTAGCGCGCTTGCCTTTTTACTTTTGTTAGTTTTGGTTAGTTTGGGTTAGTTTTGTTTATTTTGGGTTAGTTTTGTTTATTTTGGGTTAGTTTTGTTTATTTTGGGTGAGTTTTGGTTGGTTTTACTTAGTTCGGGATAGTGAAGAGAAGCGCGTGTAGTGTTAGTTTTGTTTGGGTTAGTTTTGGTTTGTTTGGGTTAGTTTTGGTTGGTTTTGCTTAGTTTGGGATAGTGAAGACAAGCGCGCGTAGCGCGCTTGCCTCTTTACTTTGGTTAGTTTGGGTTTGGTTTGGTTAGTTTGGGTCAGTTTTGTTTGCTTGCGCCGTTGGAGCGAGCTAAGCGACCGGAGGCCCATACGTGAAGTGAAATATTAGAACGATAACACTACGCTGCTACCAATATTTGTTAAAAACAAATTATAGAAACAATTTTACTAAGCTACCGTGGCGGATTATTGTTACATTTCACTTATTATATAAATAAGGGTTAGAAAAAAATCTCTTATATTTGCGAAAATCCGTTTTTATTACATTTATCATTTATTTTTTACCATTGTCCAATCACCAACGCAAACGATTTCACAATTGACAAAGCAATTTGGCAACATTATTAACATTTGGGCTAATGTTAGCCGTTACCAGGGTTGTGTCTTGTGTCATTTACTGACAGTTTTTTATTTGTAACGTGACATTATTATGACGGAAACAATAATTATTCATATTTGTGTATCGCATTTAATATTTTTATGTATATACTGATATACACAATACAGTGCGTGATGTGAGAAACTTTCTCAGAAACAGTGTCAGTGTCTATTTTTCCTTGGATGCGTACTGTAGTGTCACCGCCCAGTACCCCTATTCGCCGCCCGGTCCCATGAGTATCTATTTGTTAATAACAATTTATAGAAACAATTTTACTAAGCTGCGGTGGCGGATTAATGTTATATTTCACCTATATAAACACGTGGTAATTTTTCAGTTTAGCAACCATTCAACCACAGACTTAAAACAAATATTCACTGATTCTAACCAACGTCCAGAATACAGTCCATACCATTATATGCTGCGCAAAGCATGAAAAGGTGTGTAATTAAATAATTTTCTTTCTACATTTCTTGGTGCACTACAATCGTCATTACTCTTGTCGAGCCACTTCAAAAAAAGCACTACAAATATAGTCCATGCACATCTGAAAATATTAATTAGAAGAACAAGAGTCCTACGTTTTATTTTGAATCTAACTCAGAGCGACTGATAGCCGCATTAAATAAAATTAAGTTTTAGTTGTAAATAAGTAAATATATTCTCCTTCTTGTCACTGTCAGTGGTGTCAGTAGCCAAAACTTCAATGTTTAATTTGTCACAAGCTCACTGTTGCCAGATTTCATTTTAAAAATTTCACTGTAAATTTGTTACGAACATTCAATATTGAAAATGGTGCACAATGATTGCCGTTTTCTCTCTTTTATTCAGGTGAATGATACAAATGCACACAATGAAACGTACCATTCGCTTTTATGTATTGTATTAGCCCAAACTAAGGTCACAGTTGGATAAAAATAGAAATTCTCGATATTTTACGTTTGTAGCTTTTCTAATGCATTAAAGAAGTAAATTTGAAAGAAAAACCAGCGAAAACAAGATTTTATGCATATTTTTGTAACAATTTTGGTAAAATTATAATGAGGCTCTAACCACTAATTATGAAGTGGGTATATTTGTTTAAAAAATAAATATACATCCATCTGCAATAAAAATATCATTTTAATGAAAAATAAATACAGGAAAATAACTTGAGTCAATCACATAATCTATCTCGCGTAAGGCCTAAAGTGTGTCAGAAGTTAAGACGTGCGCTTTGCGTACGTTCCTTGCTTTCTTTACCAAATTACCTGAAGCTAACCAAAACTAACCCAAGGTAACCAAAATTCACCAAAGCTAACCAAAACTAACCCAAGTTAACCAAAATTCACCAAAGATAACCAAAACCAACCCAAGCTAAAAAACCCTAACCGATTCTAGCCCAAACTAACGGAAGCAAACCGAAACTAACTGAAATTAATTAAAACTAACCCAAGCTAACCAAAACTAGCCAAATTTAACTACTAAAAGAAAAGCGCGCTTTAGGATTGGTTATAATCCAATTAGCCAAAATTATAAAAATGTTCAGAAAATTTGGTTTTCACCGATCTACTTTCTTTCAAATTTACTTTTTTAATGCATAGATATAGGTATACAAAAACGCGAATTTATATGATATCCAATAATTATCGTACAAACGTACAACAATTAACCAGAGAAGTGGTTTATTTTTACATTAATTTGAGTTAGCTTGGGTTAGTGCTAGTTGGTTGCCCCTGGAGCGAGCGAAGCGAGCGGAAGGCCATACGTGAAGTGAAACATATTTATTTTTTATATTATTATGGGTTAGCTTGGGTTAGTTCTTGCTCGTTCCGCCCCCGAGTCGAGCGGAGGAAGCAAAGGGTTATGCGTGAAATGAAATATATTAATTGTTCACATTAAATTGTGTTAGCTCCGGTTAGTTTTGGTTAATCCTTGGGCTTACGTTTCTTTTAGCGAAAATCGGCTACAAAAAGTATTGTTCTAAACGACGATTAACCAGAGAAGTGATTTATTTTTATATTAATTTGAGTTAGCTTCGGTTAGTTTGGGTTAGTCCTAGTTGGTTGCCCCCGGAGCGAGCAAAGCGAGCGGAGGGCCATACGTGAAGTGAAACATATTTATTTTTTACATTATTTTGGGTTAGCTTGGGTTAGTTCTTATTCGTTACGCCCCCGAGTCGAACGGAGCGAGCGATGGGTTATGCGTGAAGTGAAATATATTAATTTTTCACATGGCTTGTTTTCCAGAAAATTAGTTTTTTTACATATCATAATTTAACTTAAACCTGTATTTGGATAATTTTCCTATTATTTTTCTACAGCCGCGCGCAAAATAACTAATTACTAAATTCAAATGAAATCGCAAAATCGACGAATGCCGTGGATCCTTATTTTGCGCTCTAGCGCGAACATGGAAAAGAAAATTCTCACTTTTCCCGTCGAGTGTGCTATGAATACTCATGGAAACCGAAGGAAAATAAATGACAGTCGTGCGTTTGTTATAGTTTGTTGCTGGCACTCCTGTTCTAAATATGCCCGAAGCCCGAATATAATCTGTCAAAACTGACAGGCATTTGCAAAATTCAGAATAAGTATAGAGAAAAATGTGGATTTAATTTTAAAAAATGCGGCTGTAGAAAAAGTTCTGTGTGTTTTTCGAGCGCAAAATAAGATTGCCGTTTTCTTCATGCGACTGCGTAGTGACTTAAACGAGACGAAACTAACCAAAAGCTAACCAAACCTAACCAAAACTAACTAAAGCTAACCCAAACTAACCAAAACAAACCAAAGCTAACCGAAATTGTTTCGCCTCTGCTCTTCACGCAAATGCGTAGTGGTGCGAAACTAACCAAAGCTAACCCAAACCTAACCCAAACTAACTCAAACTAACCGAAATTGTTTCGCCTAGGCTTGCAGGAACAAGGCAGCAACTCTAGACGAAACAATTTCGGTTAGCTTCGGTTAGCTTTGATTAGTTTGGGTTTGCTTTGGTTAGTTTGGGTTAGCTTTAGTTAGTTTGGGTCAGCTTTAGTTAGTTTCGGTTAGCTTCGGTTAGTTTCGTCTCGTTTAAACCACTACGCACTCGCGTGAAGAGAGGATTGCACGAAGCGCAAGCCTTTCTTCACGCAAGCCTAGACGAAACAATTTCGGTTAGCTTGGGTTTGTTTTGGTTAGTTTGGGTTAGCTTTGGTTAGTTTGGGTTAGGTTTGGTTAGTTTACCGAAACTAACCAAAGCTAACCCAAAGTAACTAAAGCTAACCCAAACTAACCAAAGAAAACTCAAACTAATCAAAGCTAACCCAAGCTAATCGAAATTGTTTCGTCTACGGTTGCGTAAAGAAAGGTTTGCGCTTCGCGCAAACTTTTCTTCACGCAAGTGCGTAGTAGCTTAAACGAAACTAAACTAACCCAAACTAACCAAGGCTAACCCAAACTAACTAAAGCTAACCCAAACTAACCAAATCCAACCCAAACTAACCAAAGCTAAGCTAAGCTAATCGAAATTGTTTGCATGAAGAAAGGCTTGTGCTTTGCGCAAGCCTTTCTTCACGTAGGTGCGTAATTGCTTAAACGAGACGAAACTAACCGAAAGTAACTAAAGTTAACCCAATCTAACCCAAGCTAACCGAAATGATTTCGCTTAGGCTTGCGTGAAAAAGGCTTAATGAAAATGATATGGCTGAGGCATGCATGAAGCAACTGCGTAGTTGCTAAAACGAGACGAAACTAACTAGAGTCGTAAGAAATCTCAGGGTGGTTTGGAGTCGATTTTAGGTAGGTCGGATTCGCTTGGACTAGGTCGTAGGTAGCTCGGAGTACCTTGGAGTAGGTCGTATGTTGCGCGGAGTGGCTCGGAGCAAGTCGTAACTAGCTCAAAGTAGATTGTAGGTAGCTCGGAGTAGCTTGAACTAGGTCGTAGGTAGCACGGACTAGCTTGGAGTAGGTCGTAGGTAGCGCGGAGTGGCTCGTAAGTAGCGTGAAGTAGTTTGGAACAGGTCGTAAGTATGTTACTAGGACTAGGTAGTAGCATTGTTTATATTTAATGGTCGTAGGTAGCTCGTATTGTAGTTCATAGTAGATCGTAAAAACATGTTTTCATGTAACTGGAAAAATAAAAATTATACATTTTGGCAGAAAATTTTTCTTGAATTTCTATTCTTCTTTTTTCAATATTTTCAAAAAAAATGAAAGTCAAGAATTTTTTTAGGGAATTATGTTTAGAAAACTATTTAGAATGTCAAATAGAGACACAAGTTTTCATGTAACTAATTTCAGTTAATCTAGAGTCGAAAAAATGAAAATGATGCATTTTCGCAGAATTTTTTTCATGATTTTGTATTTGAGGAAGTTTTTGAAATTAGTTATGTATTTCAGCTAAGCGAAAGATGATCCAACCAATTAACCAAAATTATAAAAATACGCAGAAAATCTTGTCTCCACCGATCTAGGTATTTCCAATCAAATTTACTTTTTTAATGCATAGAAATATAAGAAATCGCGATTTTCTATGATATCCAATAATTATCGAAACTTACAACAAATATATGAATAAATAAATTATTATTTTTACATTAATTTAGGTTAGCTTCGGTTAGTTTACGTTCGTCCTTGTTGGTTACGCTACGCATACGTGAATTTGAGTTAGCGTTTCTTTACCTCGTAAGGAAAGGTGCAATCTTTGGCAACATTGCAACAATCTTCCTGCGTCAGATGCCAAAAATGTCATGATTTGTACATTTCAGCTCCTCAAAAGTCGAACTTTGGGACTCTTTTGTGGGAAAACCAAACAATTGCGCAATATTTTAATGGTCAAAAACGTCTTCTAAAAGTGTCTAATTAAAGAATCAAAAAGTGTTTTTACAAAATTCCAATGGTTGCTAAACTGAAAAATTACCGAAAGATAAACCAAGAAAGATGAAAATACAGAATAGAAGGAACCGAGCCATTGTTCAATATTTTGCTATAAATCCGAAGAGTTCTATTCCGCAAGCGGTACGAAAAGTAAGGTATGGTCCAGGACTCCGGAGAGTAAGCTATGGGACAGTTCACAGAACTTTAAAAAAATTTGGTCTAAAACCATATTGCATCCTTCCCGTTGAATACTTAACACAACATCAAAAAGAACTTCGATTTCGATTTGTTGCTTCAATGCTGATGAGAGACCAAGACGAAGATTATAATTTATATAATAAAATTCTATGGACTGACGAAGCGTCATTTACAACATCGAGGGTATACAATCGGAAAAATACAAGATACTGGGCAGCAGTTAACCCTCATAGATATGAAATGATAAAGTTTCATGGTAGGAGCTCACTTAATGTTTGGTGTGGGATGTTAGAAAATCGAATCATTGGACCACTATTTTATCGTGGCTCTTTAACAGGCCAAATATACCTCCAGTTTCTTCAAAACGATATCAAGGATTTCTTGGAAAGATTGCCATTGCAAGTCTACAACAATATCATTTGGCAGCAGGATGGTGCTCCGCCTCATGCAGCTCGAGAAGTGGTAACATACTTAAATGAGCATTACAATCAGTGGATTGGCCGTAACGGAACAATTCATTGGCCACCAAATAGCCACGATATCACGCTAATGGATACATTTTTATGGGGTCATTTAAAAAATTGTAGTTTATCAACAACCGAACAGAAGTCTCGAGGATATTCAGCAAAAAATTATAAATGAAATTAATAGACTTAACCAGGACCAAAATATTGTAAGAGATTTCCTGGAGAGTGTAAAGGGGGCATCGGTCGTGTTTTGAAAATAATGGAGAACACATCCAACAATAATTATATTATTGAGATTAAAGTTATTAAGTTAGTTTATAGTTTTTTCTAATATGTCATACTGTTTTTATACGTAAACAATAATAGATTTGCCAAAAACTACCATTATTTGTAACTAATTCGTGAAAAATGTAGTATAGAAATTTGAAAGTTGATTATTTGGTGTGACTGACGGCCGCTTTAAAGCAGGTTAAAGGTTGACGGGTATCCATCTATCAGGTATTAATCGTACGGTAGACAAATATTTTCCGAATTAAAACTGAAGAAAAAAAGGCGTTTTTGAATTAAAAAGTCATCATTTTAGATCAAAATTTATATGAGAAATCGGATAAGAACATTAAAAATATGGCATCCCATTTAAAAAATATATCAAAGTGACCCCTAGCAATTTTATTTGATGTTCAATTGTTTTTTTGCTGAACATATCCGAATTCGCGGAAGAAAATTACATAAGATGGCTCTTTCAGTTTTTTTTTATAAAAGTACAGGGAAAGTAAAAAAATCGCCTTGTCTAGTCCTCGTTGGATAACCCTGTACAACTGCGGGCACATATACCTCGGTAGACGCGCACAAGGTTTATTAGCAATAGGTATTATACTCTTAAGTACTAGTATAATGTGACGATAGATACCTTATGCATATTGCTTTTATCGTTAATTTGTTGAAATTGATTTGACCTTTCGTAATCATTTGTTATGTCATATTATTATCGTTACTTCCGATAAGATCCAGTTCTATATTTGTGAGCATATATCAGTTTATTATTCGTTTACAATTAAGCTTGTAGCGGAATATTAGCTTATTCCGCTCCACTAAATTCAGTTCAATTACGAATGATTTTCGATGTTTGGGGTTTGAATCGCCAGTGGCATCTATTCGCGAATGGGTATATGTCGTGCAAGTAATTATTTAAGAAGCACAGGTACACTGGTTTATACCTACAATTCGTGGATTTGTTTCACTGTAGATTATTATATTTAGTAGTGACATCTATTCGGGAATGGGCTTATCTCGTGTGGTTGGTAATTGGGGAGCGTAAATTCAGTGGCGGATTTACCCTAAGGCCCGGTAGGCCCGGGCCTAGGGCGGCCAGATTTAGGGGCGGCCCCAATCGTGCCAAAAATAGTATATTATTTACCTAGGCCAGTAAAAAAAAAATGACTCAGATCACAAGTAATTGTCGGCCGAAGCAATTATTTACTGGCCAAGGTGTGTATACTATATAAAAGTTGGCAATAAAGTAATTTCATTATGTAATCGCAATTATTTTGTCGAAGCGAAAACCAATGCAAAAGTGTGACCGACGAAACTAAGGACAAACACAATCAAAGGAACAGGAATAAACTTTTGCAATGCCCCAGTGGCTCCAGGAATTTCTGGTCGGTAGCAAAGGCAGTAAGTAACAACTTTACAAAAAACTAACCCACCTTTGACAGACGAACGTGGAATCACGGCGACTACAGCCAAGGAAAAAGAAAACATGCTCGCCAAAATGTTTTCATCGCACTCTACCTTAGACGTCCCCCAAGGCAAGACTCTTCCCACCATATCGAACATCAACACTACCATGGCAGAAGTCAAGTTTCATCACCGTGATATTCGCAAAATCCTTAAAGAACTAGATACGCAAAAGGCATCAGGACCGGACGGAATACCTGCCATCGTGCTAAAGAAGTGCGCCACCGAACTAACACCCGTTTTTTCCAGGCTTTTTTCTCTGTCTTACGGAAAAGGGATTTACCCACCCTCTTGGAAAGTCGCTCGAGTGCAACCTGTTCCAAAAAAAGGCAAGAAAACCACGCCCTCACACTATCGCCCAATTGTCTTGTTTCCAATAATCTCCAAAGTCATGGAACGTGTAGTCAATCAGCAACTACTCTAGTACCTCGAGAACAACAGAATAATCAGCGATAATCAATACGGCTTTCGCAAAGAGAGATCGACAGGATATATATTGGCCTATGTCACTCATATATGGAGTAGGGCAATTGAGAACTACGGAGAGTCTCGAGCGATTGCGTTGGATATTTCAAAGGTATTCGACAGAGTTTGGCATGACGGACTGCTCAACAAACTGCTGTCCTTCGGACTGCCAGTCTCTCTCTGCAGCTGGCTTGCCAGTTTTCTTAGGAACCGATCTCTGCACGTTGGCGTGCCTCAAGGCGCAATACTTTCACCAACTCTGTTCCTCATCTATATTAATGACCTGCTGATCGAAACGAATAATCCTGTTTACAGTTTTGCAGATGACAGTACCCTTGTCTCCCACTTTAGATCAGAAAAACCCTTACCAGCGACTGAGACTCATCACCGCAGACAGGAGCAGCAGCTCAATGCAGCAAAGACCCAAGCAGCAACGTTTACCAAGAGGGCCAAATACAGCGGGCCCTGACATTGTTATGGCAGGATCGACCATTCCTTCATCCTCGTCAATCGGACTGCTGGGTGTCTCGGTCAACAGCAATATGTCCTGGCATGACCACGTTGCTAACATCGCAAAATCAGCCTCCCAGAAGCATGATGCGCTATTTCGCAACAATAACTCTATACACCGCAGCAGTTGCTCTTGCTCTACAAAGCGCAAATAAGACCGTGCTTAGAATATTGCTCACATATCTGGGGTGCCGCACCCTAAAGCTGCTGGATTCCATTCAGAAGAGAGCTGTGCTTCTCGTCGGCGACCCGGAGTTGACCCGGAATCTGGATAGTCTGGAACAGCGTAGACATGTGGCTGAGATGTCTCTGTTTTACAGATACTTCCACGACAGATGTTCCCAGGATTTAGCCCGCCTCATCCCGCCCCTGGCAAGTCCTGTCAGACGGTCACGACAGACGGCAAGAGCGCACCGGTTCGTCGTACAACTGGAAACACCTAGAACATCGCTTTACAGGAACTCCTTTGTCTGGCGCACTGCATCACTGTGGAACTCACTCCCAGGACATCTGTTTCCCACTAATTACAACCTACAACTATTCAAGAACCGTGTCAATCAACATATTCGCACACATACCGCTCGTCCAGCGCCATAGGATCTCCCTTTAGTGTGTGTGCCACTGCCATAAAAAAACATAAAAAAAAGTCTATATGGTGAATGCTGAGAAAGGGGCGGCTGATAGCTTGGGGCCTAGGGCGGCCGAGACTGCAAATCCGCCACTGAGCGTAATACGCTATTTAATACCTACAATATATGAATTTAATTTACTATAGATTACTATATTTAGTATATATTGGGTATTTCTTTGGTTTGAAGCCGCGTGACCTATACTTAGTAGTGGTCACATGATTTGAATTATCCAATGGAAACATCGAAAAGCATAATTTGTTGAACGTCTTGAATTTTGAAAGCGAGGTCGTTTTATCTTTGTGCGACGCTCGACGGGTAAGTGCTAATATTTAATCTTGAAATATTTAATTCATCTTGCAGTATATTTAACTAATTCTGTCAATTTATATACATAATTAATATTTGTTCATGATTCTTTTAGTCTTATTCGAATTAAACAAGAATTTAGCATTCTTATATTACATTTTTAATTAGCTTACATATGCAATAATTTTTGATTATTGTGGTGACCGTTCGGTAAAAATAGATTTATTGGTGAATATTTGCGTCTCTCTTTAATCAAATTCATTTTATTTGAAAGAGGCTTAGTCCAAATTTACAGAGAACGTAATTATGTCGTCGTTTAACGGTCACGCACATTATTTCACGTATTTCCATTCAAATTGAACAGTATTATTTGGGGAATTCTCGGAGTGGATTCTATATATTCCTGCAAGGGTAGTAAATTGAATTTTCAGTAGAATTTCTCTGAATTTTCCTCATAGTATTGCTGGTTTCAATATTTTTTCTTTTCAGGCTTATATCATTAAAATTTCAGTTTATTTGAAACCTCAAGCACAGAAGATTAAACAATCAGAATCCTATTTCTAATAGTATTCGTCATTACGCGCACCCGCGACGCGCATCGTAAGTCAGCCATTATGTTGGGGACTATGGCTTCAGGTTTATTATTACATTTGACCAGTGCCTGCGTGTTTTGAATTGTGACATTACGTTCTGCTAGGTGCTAGGTTTTTGTTTTTATTTGGTTTTGTGTGTTTGGGTTAAAAGTATTTTGAGAATATTTGGACGAAATGAACAACAGAAGAGGAAATAGTATATTATTTTATATGGAGGAAAAGCGATACTTTTCATGGCAGGCTCGTGTTTAACAGCCGAACGGAGTGAGGCTGGTAATAGAGAGCAAGCCATGAAAAGTAACTTTTCTTCCACATAAAATATGCTGTTTTTTCTTCAAATGTCGACAAATTTATGCAAAAATATCTCTTTTTAATAGTAATAATAATGATTATTATCAAAGATAAGTTGGTTTGCAAGGCGGCTTAGACCGGTATCGGTGAATAGGCACAGGTCGTTGCTATAGTAATGTAACATAAAGCTGTCAGTGGACACTGTCAACAATAATTATTTTTTAAAATTGTGTCTCCGATTGCGTTTTATTTCCGTATTGATAAGCAGTTATTGAGTAAGTTCGATTAAGTTAATAACCAATTTATTCCTAAATTAGTGATTTTTAGAAATGCAGTGCACAAATTGAGTGATAAATACAAATTTTAGTTTAATAATTCTTGAGTTGTTGACGCTTGCTTTGTTGTTTGTTTGTATCTATGTTACTATGGTAACACTCTTACCTCCGCCGGCGGAAAAGTGAAAAGTAAAGCTTCGGCGGAGGAAAAATGAAACTTCACGGCCGCCTACACAGTCGAGTAATGACGGATTTACTGACGTTTGAAGAAAAACATGTTTGCTGTGTACCGAACTGTGAACATAAATCTTATAACGGCAATCTCCCTTTTTTTTCTTTCCCGTAAGAAAGGCAACTGTAGGTAACTTATAAAATCAAATCTATATTTTTTTCGATACCTAAGTGGGCATTACAATTTGTATTGTTTGGTACATTGCTACATATCGTATTAATGTATTATTTTTCTTCATGAATTTCTTGACAAAATTAACTGTTTTAGATTCAGTACCTTTTTTCGTGTTCTTGGTTGGCATTGTTGGCCATATTCATATAACTTCAAAAGGGCATGGGGCAATGTTAGATTTTTTTATTCAATACCTTATACAATCGCTACTTTTAATTTATTTTTTCTATTTTGCGTTCAAAATGATTCCATTCGACACGCAAAAAAGTGTCTTGTTGCTATGTTATTAACAAAATTGTCCTATGTAAAGGCCCACTAGCAAAAATTTCGACACCGCTTTCAATGGGATTTCTAGTAATAAAGACGTCAAAAATGACACGATGGCCGCTCAAGTGCTGATCGAGAATACAATAAATTAATGTTTCCATTTATGTTTTGCAAAATAGAAAAATTAGTATAAAACACGCGTTTTAAAAGACATTTCGTGCTCGTGCAAAAAAAATATGGTCTTTTAAAACTAGTATCTTAATATACTATTTAAATGCAATACGGGGAACATACTACCTTCTTAAACGTAAATAATATTATAGAAACTATTTTGTTGTTATCTAATGTTATCTAATGCCTATAGAAAATACAGAATTGTTAAACGGGATGACGCGTATAACTACTTTGGGAAAAAAGTGGGATTCCATGGAAGAATTCATTTATTATAAAGTTTTTCGGATTTTTATATAAAAAATTAAAAATGCATTCTGAGTATACGGGGTCAAAGAGTAGAGATTCTCTACTTTTTGACGGGGTTTTACGGTTTATTGCATGGGTTTGTTTATCTTTTACTTAACATCGATAGTAACCAAACTTAAATGTAAAGTTATATAATATGCGTGGCCCGCCGCACCGCTCTGGGAATTCAACCAGAGAAACTAACCCAATCTGACCCAGTTGGACCCAAACATCAATTTATAATTTTTATAACTTTTTTGCGTCTAATATGTTTGGTTAATATCGATAATTAAGGGTTTTAGTAATTATCCATAATTCCCAATTTGCTTAGGTGTAGGTGCATAATAACGTATTTCGGATATTAGCAGTAACATATATAAAAATATTATATACAAACTCCCATACTATCTACATAGTATCTGACAAATACATAATAAATAATACAAAATAATGCGAATACTCACCTGTTTACGAAATTTGGAAAAGGCGTAATACGGACCTGGGATTTCCCTTTTAAAAATTGCCGACGCGAAAGGAATTTGTCTGAAAGACATCAAAGATGCCGCCTTTGAGAGAATATTCTGATTGTTTATTCTTTTGTGCCTCAAGCATATAATTATTAGCATTGCCCTGTCTCGTCTCACCACTGATGTAGCGACATTAATTTGCATTTATGAGAGGTCAATCTCACATGTGTAAATTTATCTGTTTTTTTTTTATCTTTTATCTAAATTTCTATCTCAATGCGAGATAGTGATTACCTTATTTTTATCTTTAATTAATTGAGGTGTAATTGAGCTCAATTATCGTTTATCTGCCAAGGGCCAAATAAAAAAGTAATAGAAATTACTTATTTGGAGTTATAAGACTCGTTTATAGAGAGGTTGTCCCTCTATTTTTCTATTTATCATTAAATTCAAGTTATCTTTTATTTAGATTTGCCGAGAGTCACTGTTTGGAACGTAGTTCCATAATTTTCTTTTGATTTTTAAATTTCAGTCATAATTTCTATTGAATTTCATATTTTGGATCAAAGAAAATGATATCTTGAGTAACAGTAGTTATTTATAATTTTGCTCAATTTAACATTGCAATTTAAGTTTCAGATTATAACTGTTTTAACCAGTAAATTTTTAAATTGTTGATTGCTTCCACATGTGTAACTAGTGGCGCCCTAGTCAAAACTAAATAATTTGACCCACTTCCACGCCGACGAACAGTCGGAGCACGTGTTGCGCATGCCGCATCGTTAATGGTAGATACCATTTTAGTTATTTTATATTCCTAACTCATTTAAAAGGGTTTTATGCGCAACAAGACCTTATAATTAGTTACCATTATTAAATCTATCAAACATATATAATCAAATTTAGAAACCAAATGTTAGGTTTATTTCCTGGGGAGGTCGAGAGGAAACAACAAACAACGCATATATTGACTAAAAATAAAAATATTTGATGCTACTGTTTTAAATCAAATATTATAAATCAAATGTATCATAAGGTGGCTCTTTACGATAAAATACGAAGAAAATAATTTGAAATTAAATGTACTTACTGCCCTGGTAGCCCTTTCATACACAGCCATAGCGTGTCTGGCCATTCCATGTTCCTCCTCGAGTTTCGCATAAAGCAAATACAAATGTTTAGCAAATTGAGGAGGACAGTTCTCTAAGCATTGTTCAAACAGATCCCTCGCTCTTTCTATTTTACTACCGCCATAACGTTTCAAAAATTTGGATAAGTATGTGTTCCAAATATCGTACACATTTGGCCACTTAAAGAGAGAAATACCCTTTTCATATGCTCTAAAAGCCTCTTCAAAATAGTTGTTTTCTTCAAGGAACACTCCATAGTTGATAATAATTTGGGGCGTGGCTATTTTCAAATCAATGATTCGATCGTAAACTGCTTTGCAAGATTTATACGTTCCAAAACTTTCCTCCAGATCGGCGTACATGGACCATACTTTAAGTGACTTATACAATCTGGCTTGAACTGTTTCTGATTCGTCATGATAGGCAACCTTCCTTGCAGGAAGAACTGTTGCGCGATGCATAAGTTTTAAAGCTTCCTCATAATTTTCATTCCTTAAAATATATGAAGTAATTATTATAGTAAAACTCTCAGCAACGTTTTGAATACGTTATCATAGTATATATTATATGTATTCTATAGAGAAAAGAGGAAATGCCATGATTAACGTATCGCGTTTGAAATTAGTTTTAACTTCGGATTCAACTTGCGCGATGAAGACAGTATTTGCTTAGTGATGAATTTGTGCAGTTGCGTTACAGTTATGGCAAAAAGTGAATTAAAATCTGATTTATGTGTTTTGTGATTTGAACACTGTTATAAAGTCAGTAGTTCATCACTAGATCTGAAAATGCCATAAATAAATAATCGGTCTCAACTCAACCCAAGTTTTTAACAAACAGGACCATGTCTTTGGAAGGAAAAGAATATTGACACTTTTCGAAAGTGCATTTAAATTTTATAACTTTTACCAGCCCTTATAACAATTCACTGCTGTCCCTTAATCGGTTTTGGTGCGTAATTTCTTATGAACTTAGGCGATATGTGCTCCGCTCTTTCATCTCATTCAAAAATGGCACAATTAGATTTGTCCTACTACATATTTAGAGCTTGGGTTACTAATATAAACTAAAATAAGAACAATAACAGGAACACTTGGCAAATTTACATAGTATATTGGTCTTGCGACCATTCTCAAAGAACAAATAAAATGAACTAAATCTAAAAACATAAATGCCCAAACTATTGTAATTTTGTGACTAAGTTGGGTATAATATTCTTTGTGTCATATTGTCACGACTAACAACCATCCGAACGTTTTTGTGCTACCCTATAGAACTAGCCGCCGCGCCGTGCCCCTCGTTTCTCTGTCCGTATGAATCATCGCCCGGCCGGCCGCGAAGTTTCGGGATCGCTGGAATTGTCTCGATGGCCTCGTCGAGATCATATAGAGTGGCGTCGGAATACTTCCCGAATATTCGGGATAGATTTGAGATTATATATAAGCAGACCTAAGGCGAATGTTAGTTAGTTCAGTTCAGTAAATCATTGAGTCTTGAATAGATATTAGTGGTAAAGTTATAAGAGTAGTATAGAGTGTTAAATTGTATACAGTGGTAGTGAATAAAGAGATTATTAGTTGAAAATAGCAAAGTTGTAATTCTGTTAAGAACCCACGGGAAAAACGTAACATTTGGTGTCAGAAGTTGGATTGTGAAGGGACCGGACTTGCGAAGTATTTTTCGAGGAAAGAAGTACAAATACGTCAACGAGACCGTTTGATTGGTGGATTCTGGTAAAATTTTATAACATTCTATGGTCAATACAAGGCAACAAACGGCGGAAATGGAGCAAATAAATAAATTGTTGGCCGATTTTATGGATAATTTAAATGCTGAGAGGCGAGCGGATCGGGAGAGGAAGAACGTAAAAAACAGATAGAACAGGAGCGGCTTCAGAAAATTTTACAAGATCAAGAAGACAAAAGACAAGCTGAACGGGAGGACGATGAACGCAGAAGGCAAGCAGAACAGGACCGGCTTCAGAAAATTTTACAAGACCAGG
>MU183735.1:158694-178134 GCA_016904865.1 Pissodes strobi
GGATTTACTCTATTACCTACTCAAGACATAAGCAAAACTTTTTTGAAGAATAGTGTTTTTTCATTTAGGTCTTACCTTTTTGTTAATTGAGTGATATATTTAAAAAAAAATTACTTTTTAACCAAATCCGAGGCTAGGGCGTTTAAGTTTAAGAAGTTTCACTTCTGATATGCGCACATAGTGCAAACGTTTTTTTTATTATTTACAGGAATATGAATGTAAATTATATAAACGACAACCAACCAACAGGTACATACAAATTTAAATATAAACGTAAACTACAAATCTGTAACCTTAATTAATTAATTAAACATTGGTCTTTCTTCGTTTTTAATTCGACGTAAATTGATCGATTATTTGATCAAAATTAATTTTTTAGACAAATTCATTTTCTATGCTTAGTATTGCTAGGCTATTTATTTAGACTTTTCTGGCTAATGGTACTTCCTAAATACGAAACTCTAAAAAAACATTCTTTTTTTTTGCGACCGTAATTTTCGGAATGTTTGTCTTTGAAATCTTACGCAGCGTTTTTACAAATTTGCATGTACCAAATGCCGCCGCGCCGGGATATATCTTTTTATTCCACGTAGAATAAATTAATAAATACCTTGTATTGGTTTGGTAAAAAGTTTAATACATATTTCGGTCTTTGATTGTATTATAATTTAATTAATTTAAAAACTCAGTTAAGCTCATGAGCATTGTTAGCATTAGCATATTTATAAATTCGGAGCGGCGCCTAATTTCTCTTGGCGCCGTGGGGCCTTGCCCCCCCTGTAGCTACGCCATTGGATCATGCTGAAATGTCGTCACTTTCATTGGATAGTAAAAATTGGTAAATAGAATTTTGCATTCAGAAAAAATTTCAAAAATTCCAGTTGGTCGGGACAAACAATTAAATGTTAATCATTTCTTACCATAAAGGTGGGGGTGGTAATTACCTGTATAGGTAACCATAATCAAATTAGTGGACTGTATCAAAATAGGGTGGTGGGGGTTTTATCTATAGGTTGTAAATTGAAAAAGGTATCTTAGGTATTAAGTACTTTAATAATGCAATTATTAATATGCATTAGATATGATAAATATATACACTTTCTGCACTACTTTCATGCATTCACTCATTCACACATAAAACTAAATATACAAACATGTTACTTATTAATAGATCTTTAAGGGAATTTCTTGTTCTATTTAAACATGAAACTTTGTCTTTTCTGAATTTAATAAATTTTTAGGTTTTAACTAGCAACTGTTTCTTTCTTACAAAATACCTTGATCTCCAATTTTTCTCTACTTCACTCCACTAGGACAGGGATCTGACTTCAAACCTTTGATTTGAATTTTACAGGAACAATTTGTCAAGCTACAAATTTTTCACCGCCATTTCACCTTCTTCTCTTCAACCACAACACCAGGTGAGACGAGACGCTAAGTCGGTTCTGGCTTCGAGAAATTGCGTTAAAACGCTCAAGAGTTCTTTGTCCAAGCTTGGACAAAGAGAACAGAGGTACAGCAGATATTCTCTAAATATCTGTGCAAACAACATGAGAAAATGACCTAGAAGGGTTTGTCATTTGGCGCGAAGGAGCAACGAGCAACTTTAGCTGCTATTCGAGGGAGAGTTTTTACTGCACTGAAATCTAAATTTTCCTATTGGCGCGGGAGGGACAAATAAAGCGGGAAAATACGCGTAGGTGGATCCATTTGAGAGGGTGGATGCATGTTCTTTCTTTCTTTCTTTGACACTGACGGAGACAAAGATATATTAAATTGAAAACGATTAAGAACGATTTGTTTGACGGAGTGTCATTTTGCTTTACGAGAATTGTTGCATATATACCAACAATTCAGGTTCGGACTAAGGAGTAACTGAAATACAATGCTTTAAATGCATACATTTCTGTTTACCTAGGGTGAAATAAATATATTCGGAGTTTAATTATGGCTCATTCATACTACATAAATACAGGGTGTTATCACCAAACTATACGGTGAAAAACGTCAAGTTAATACATTTGTTGGGGTGTTTCCCCAACACCAGTACTTACACAACCAATTACCCAGCATGGTCATTTTTTGCTGCATCAATGTGTAGAAAATATCGGCTGTGAGTTTTTGTCTGCTCCTATTAATGTTAATTTGAAGGCAGATAAGTTTGTTGAATCTATCAGTGACTGCATTGCGACTGCATTCCCTAGGAAATATGTTTTTAAGTCACATAAAACAGATACTTCTAAGGCAAATGAGAGACACTCTTACATTTATGCAGGCACTATAAAAACAAAATAATAATTTACATCTAAAAGATGATATAAGAGACTTTTGTAAGACTTATCAACACAGCATCCGTGAGGCGAAAATCTCGGTTCACGATGATTTCATTCGCGGCTCCACAAATCCTGCAAAAGCATCTTGGCAAATTGTTAATAGATACAGGCCTGAAAGGAAACCGCACCAGAGACCCACGCTTCCTTAACATCTGACGAATTTAACGATTTCTTTACTAATGTCGCTTCGAACTTAATAAATCAACTTCCTGCATCTGAACACTTCAAATTTTTATTTACAAAATATAGTTTTGGGAGAAGTTCCAGAGCTAAACTTGACTAACATCACTTATAATGAAGTTCGAGATATAATTTACTCTCCAAAAAAATCCCATAGTAGGGATTATTATGGAATGAATAGAAAAATAATTATTAGTATCGCAAATTTAATTATCATACCCTTTACAAAGTTATTTAATCAATGCTTGGACCGTGGGATTTTTCCCTCCGTTTTTAAGATATCTCGTGTGGTACCTATATTTAAGAAAGGATCCCATGATGACGTATCAAATTATAGACCAATCTCCTTAGTGCCATAGTAAAATATTGGAAAAAGCATTGAAAATAAGAATATCTGATAATTTTATCAACAGTAACTTATTGAATAAGAGTCAGTTTGGTTTTAAAAATGGAGTATCCACTGTGATGACCATAAACCAGTTACTTATTATTGTAACTAATGCTTTTAATTCTGGTGAACATGTCTCGGCGCTTTTTTGCGACTTGACTAAGACCTTCGACTGCGTTTCTCCTGACATACTGGTATCAAAACTGAAATGTTACAACTTCTCATCCAACAGTGCTAATCTGATTAAGTCATACTTGACCGACAGATGCCAGTTTGTTGACTTTGGTGGCCCTGCTTCAGGCGTCCTGCCGATCTAGTTTGGGGTGGTGAAACTTAGCTTCTGTTATGGCAGTGTTGATGGTGCATATGGTGGGGAGAGCCTTGTCATGGGGGACGTTTAAGGCAGAGTGCGATGAAAACAATTTGTTGAGTATGTTTGCTGTAGTCGCCGGGACGCCGCGTTCGTCTGTCAAAGGTGGAAGGGATGTTTTTGTAAAGTTATTACTTCCTGCCTTTGCTACCGACCAAAAATTCATGGAGCCACTGGGGCATTGCAAAAGCTTATTCTTGCTTCTTTGATTGTGTTTGTCGTTAGTTTCGTCAATCACACGTTTGCATTCATTTCTCGCTTCGGTAAAATAACTGCGACTTTCAGCGGTCTGATTTTGCTGTCAGCACTTGTAGACTTGTTGTTTCCTACATACGGCTCTTTCGCATCTTCTGTCGATCCAGAGCTTTCCTTTTGACGGTAACTTGATGGAATTTGGGATGTATGCTTCCATTCCTGAGGCGATTACTTGCGTAATCTCTTCGCAACAGACCGACACGACGGGTCGTCAGTGCCAAAGCAGACGTCGAGACAAGGAAAATCCAGGTAGAACTCTCTTAGATCTTCCCAGTTTGCCCGATTGTAATGCCAGATTTTACGAAGCAAAAAGTGGATCCTTCTGTAGAAGTGGCAGTTCACAAACCGTTGTAATAAGTTTGTGGTCGGAAGTACCTAATGGCGGACCAACTGTAAATGTGTACTGGTCAGGATTTGTGATTAAAAAAGATCCAGAAGGGCGGCAAATTCACCCCTCTCTGAGATCCGAGTTGGTTCGTCTACAAGTTGAGTAAACCCGCAGCTGATTGCAAATGCTTCTCTACCTTCGTTGTCGGCCTTGTTGTGATGTAGAGTTTAGAAGTCTAAATATACAAAAACCCCATTGGCTAGAATCTACTCAGGGATCGAATGAGTAAAAACAGAAAGATAAAAACTCAAAAATACAACACTTTATATGCTTTTTATTAACATTAAATATAATCAAAATATGCAAAACAATGTAATACTTTTAACTGTTCTGTAGGAGAGCATCGACATTCTCTTTTGGGAAATCCCAAAAACTATTGGAGAATTTCACTGTCAAATTAACCCAACCATTGAAAAGCACACAAAAACTTTCCAATATTCCATAAGTAAGAGGTTGCAGTTAAAGATTTTGGCTGGAAGTTAAGGGGCAGATGGAGCCTATTAGGACTATCGATATTTCCGAAGCGGTTTCAAATGATTTTTGGCTATTTTAGTGTCAGAAATAAAAGTTGATTACAACTTTTCAAATTGCCACTCTATATTGTTATGTAAATAACTGACTGCGCATTGCACTTACCATCATACAATTGAACTCTTTTATGCCACTCCTGTACATTGTGAGGATTTTGTCTCAAAAGAACAGAATTTAGCAACAACAGTCTTCTTTCCATTAAATGCTCGAAACGAGCTAATCTAAGCTCCAAATCAATATTATCATCATCAGAAGGTTCCGTTATCTTTGACACTTCTTCCATTCTCTTGCTCAAACTCAATTCCTCAAATTGAGCGTAGGCGTCGAAAACTTGAGTAAAATCCCTGACAGTGGTGACAGTTTGAACAGCTTCCTCATAAACATCTCTCGCTCTATCGAAGAGACCACTTCTTACATAATAGTTAGCAAGTGAGTTCCATAAATGACCGAGTTGATCTGTATATCGTCTTAAACCACCTACAAAAAAAATGTATTTATTAATAAGGATGTTGTCTAAAGTGTTGTTCTTATGAAATTAATTACATACTGTTTAAACGATCATTCATAATATCTAAAAAAAAAACAAAATTCAAAATCGTTTATTGTCCATTTTGCAGGATGCTTTAGACAGTAAAGAAAAATCTCTAAATCTATACTAATTAGGCATGTATCAATCAATAGTGTAAACATTACGTAAAACTTAGAAAATATAAAAAGGAAGAAAAAAAAACTCAAAAAGCCAAGGACATTAAAATACAAAATAAAATATCTACACATACTATTGGAAAAGAGCTGCAGGGTACAAAAATCACCAGTACTCCAGATCAATGCCAAAAGCAAAAAAAAAACACATAATTCACAGAAACCAACGCTGGTACAATCAAGCAAATTACTGTAACTGTCGCAGGTGGGCCTCAAACTCCTGCAGATCATAAAACACAACCTGTATTAATATTTTTGTATTTCTCTTTTAAACTGGTTTATGCTCAGAAGAGTAAAAGTTACGGGCAGAGGGTTGTATAGAGCAATACCTCGATAGAATGGGCTCTTTTGTTTATTTTGCTTTTATTAGTCGAAATCAGAATCCTATATATATAACAGGACGGAAGAGTCATTATTTTGTCTCTTCTAAAATACTGCTTGCAAGAGCTTTGCAACGTTTTAAATTTCGTATATTTAAAATTCACTTAAATTTGGTTTATATTAGGCGCATTTGATATATTTTCGTTGCCAAATAATGTTTCCGAATATTTAATCGAATTTCGACACACTGCGCCATCTATTATAACTGCTAAATGCAGTAAATTTTTAGCCTGATACCTGCTTTAATGTTTTCGACAAGAAACAGTGATTCTTGGGGCATCCGTAGGATGGAGGGATGCCGCCGTTGTCCAAAATAACGTTGGTACTATTTCATTGACCTAATTGTACTAGAATCATTGTTACAATTTATTAATTTAATTAGGCGTTAGCCAGTTGGGGTAGGATCATCTATTGCTTCTTTTCTTATTTGGTCTCGAGATACGTATTTAAATGTGCAAAATTTTACGCTACATCGAGCAAGTTTAGTACTAGTGCGTTTAGTACGCTTTTGAAGTTTTTTTTTTAAGGAACACTAGGTCGAGGTGGATGGGCCACGGCCATGTCACTTTTCTACGGCCATTGGGTAGAACCGATCGATAGCTCGGCAACTGGAATTTTTCAGACCATCTTAATGGGATTTTGAGCTAAGGCCACATAAATAGGTTCTTGTATACCTTATCTTTGGTTGCCTGTGTGTATTTTTGATGAATTAGTTACAAGGAACCTAATTTCTTCATCGAAGGATTTTTATCTGTCAGACTGGGAAAGACACATGTTATAGAGTTTCCACACACCTATAAAACCCTCGTTAGAAACCTAACACCTTGAATTGAGGGTTTTATTTTTACATCTTCCACTCTTACTGTTTGCTAGACTGGTGCTCATCATTCTCGCACCTTACCTTACATAATCAACCAGTTGTGAGACGTATTGAGTGGATACTGCTGGTGTAGCTGAATAGTTACTGAGAACCGGTATGTGATAGCATCCGTGCTGATTTGAGAGCCAAGAAACAGATAAGCCAAACCTATATTATTTTTATTCAATTGTAGGTGAACTTGGTAAATTATTAATAGCAATCTTATTAAATAATTTGATTCGTAAGTGCAACTACGGTGTATAGATTTGATTGCTCGTACATTTGAGATACCTTTGCTTCCAAGAGCTTTTATGTTTGCAGACCTTTGCTTTTAAGCTAGAACACTTAAGAAGTGATTTCTATATAGCAATTAGTATTTATTACTCGTAAAGCCTGTGTAGTTGGTATATGTTATACTGGCTCAGGTAATCTGATATTGCGGCTAACGATTCGTGATCACGACTTGGTTGGTTTACTTAGCTTTAAGTTTTTTTTGTATATCATTGTGCAACTTATATGAATATCTGGCATTAGCATATTTAAATAGCTATACAGACCTTAACTGCTTATATATAGGTTAGAGTGTATATATTTCCTTTTTTTTCAAACCATCTGATAGTTTTGCATTTTAATTACTGCTTTGCTTTATGCCTTGTATTTTGCCTTGTATTTTGCCTTGCTTTTAAGCGTTTGGTTTTTGCTATCATTATTTAATAATCAAAGTCAAAGTCAAAAAATAGCTTTACTGTCGTAATTTACCCAGTTGTTGACAAAGCCATACTTAATATCTGATATCTAAAAGGTCCATAGTTACAATAAAACTTATTCTTAAGTCCTAAAAAACATACTAGTCCATAAAGTAACAAAGAGAAAAAAGATATATAAAGTAGGACAAGCCTCACAAACATTTTTTAATCAATCCTATCATAAAAAAAATCGTTCAGGTTGTATGTACTAAGCCTTTTCCGATAACATTTGTTTTGTTTGTTCTCGGAGCTGTTCAATGCATGGTTGCCTTCTCAACCGTAAGGGGAGATGATTAAAGATCTTCTTTCCTACATAAATAATTATGGAACTTCTAACTAGCTCTGAGCGTGGAATGGGCAACCCAAGAGTGTGAGTGTGACGCATATTATAGCCGCTTTCGTTTTACCATTTTGGGTAGCCCGGGGGTGAACCATTCAGATCATTTGCGTTCGTTTTAGCCAAGTGAACTGAACAGATCTACTCAAATCGATATTCCTCTGCACCCGCAAAGACCCTGGTTATTTTTAGGGTCATTTAGCACCATTTCGAGGCAGCTGTCACTAGTGCCAATACTGTCGTTCAAAATGCTCGTTTTTGTTTGTATTATTTAAATGATTTTAAAGATTAGTACAAATTTTCTAAACAAGGAAAATGAACAATTTAATAATCTTTGATCCCGAGTCAAATACTACTTATAACGTACTTCTTTCTTGTGTGCGTTCGTTTTAAACAATGATCTGAACTGATGCGTTCAGTTCTATTCACCCTTTAGAAATATTAAAACGAAAGCGGCCTATATAGCCCACATATAGATAGCTCACTCTTGTATTTCTTAAAAATACGACAAACCGTGTTCAAAACAAATATGCAACACAGAGTTAAAATGCCATGTCTTACAAATAATGGACGACATGAATCGCGAATTTTTGCACCACACATATCCGATTGCCCTCTTCTGCAAGACAAAAGGCCGCCATACACGATGCAGTTTACCGGAAGGCAGGACTTTCGATTCGCAAACCCGAAGCAAGCCTGTATTCTCGGCTAAGGCATACACGTTACGTTTTATTCGGAGGGGTTTGTTCAGTTTTTAGTGTGGTGCGAAGCGAAAAGTTGTAGACAAGATCTCGGAAAATGATCTTATGTTAATAGGAGTTGCTTTAGTGTCTAAGAAACAGCAAAAAATATCGCAATGGGTAAAACAGAGGTTAATAAATCGACAAGTGAATTCGCATATGCACCTAATAAACGAATTACGACTGGAACCTGATAACTCTCGGCCTGTACCCATATCGTCACAATACACGTTCCGACTTGCAAGCAAAAAACCTAGCCGGAAGGTAAATAATCAAGCCCTGACTGTTTTTTGGGAGGCCGAGAGTTCAGGCCCGGCCTTCCGGCCAATATGGCCACTAACGATACAGTTTGCCTTCCGGTTTGCAAATCGACAGGTCCACCTTCCGGTAAACTGCATGGTGTACGGCCAGCTATACACAGAGTTGAACAAGTAGTGAGCACGTGCACCCCAAAAACAAATAACATATCGAAGGTGGGACTCGACCAAAGCAAAATAAGAATTTCTAGCGATGGAGAAGTCCAAACTGGCCGAAATAACCCTGAGGGCATAACAACCAGAAGAGGTCTTACTGGAAACATTCAGTATATGATATTCAAACTTCAAAAAAATTATCTATTGATAAGCCCAGAAATTTGTTCAGTTGGCCCTCCAGATAAATATCTTCCACAGCACACTTAAAATTTAAAAATGTTGGTTTTGGAAATATTAAATGATAAAGAGTTTGCATCACACCACCGCTTTATTTTTATCAAATCTGCCCTTACATCGACATCCGAATCATGCCAGAGAATGGTGGTATCATCGGCGAAGATGGTGAATTTCCCCGCTATCGAAAGGACATTTACATAAATTAAGAACAGACGTGGCCCCAAGACACAGCCCTGGGGAACGCCGGCCCTCACACTCAGTTCATTCGAGCTGCTCCCAGCAAACACGACCGTCTGAACACGCTCAGACAAATGCGATCGAAGCCACTCCAACGCCTATATCTCTAGTATCAACAACAGTACTCAGTGATCCACGCAATCAAATGCCTTGGACATATCACAGAATACCGCCGCCGCAACCTCCCCAGAGTTCAGCTGATGTCGAAAATAGCACCGCTCGTACCCATCAGCTCTTGGAAGTCAAACTGCTGCGTGCTCATAAGGCCATGTTTCTTTATAAAATAATCCCTTCTCACCTTAACCAATTTCTCGACCATTTTAGCCATGGTAGGCAACAGTGCAATGGGACGAAAGTTTGAGGGACTGTCATGGTCCCCACCCTTATTAAGAGGTACAATCACAGCCTTCTTCAAAAAAGCCGGAAATCTGCCAGAAAAAAAGGAGGCATTTATGGCTTCAGCCAGAACCTGCAGCGCCTCAAAGGGAAAGAATGGTTCAACCACTGAAATGTGATTTAAATAGTTCTTAAGATCGTTCTTTTGGGAAATGTCTTGTGATAATTTTGCAGCTATGGCACAATAAAATGAATTGAGATCGTTAGCATTTAAAGAGCCGTATTCAATTGAATATAATGGCTCTCTACTGATATTTAATATAGGCTGCTTGCTCGGGCTTTACATACCTTATTTTGTAGTTTTTTACATAATTTAATCCTACCTTAATTACCTTACCTATTGCATAACTTTGCCTTAACTTTTTCAAATTTAGTTTGGCTTACCTATCATTTACTTTATTTTGAATTGTCATTGAGGTGAGCTGATATTGTTTGGTTGATAGTTGATCATATTCTTTACTAATTCATTTGTTAATTAATTTCATTGAGTTGATTTCATTTTATTGGATTAATAGACGCCAACTATTGTCTTGCTTCACTATCTAATTTGTTAATTGATCATCTTGAATCAATTTCACATTATTTAATGACTAGTTGGTGATTTGGTTCACTAATTAAGCTATTAATTAATATCATTGAACTAATCTCTCATTCGGTCAATAGTTGGTGATTTATTTCACTAATTACTTCATTGAATTTATTTTACACTAATTAACTTCATTTATTAATTTGCTATTTGATTTCACTCAATTAATTCCTTAATTAACTTCAGTGATTGTTCATTTTGATTGAAATACTTAGATTAATATTGGATACTGGATAACTTTAGTATAATTCAGTATTAATGCTGGAAAACTGATCTCGGCGCGGTTATTAGTGAAGTGTTGTATTTCTTTTTTGCTTTTTACTATTTAAATTGTATATATTTATAGGAAAGCATGTCTGCAGTCCGCCTAAACCTGCAACTATACGAACCGCCCTACGCTGGAGACGAAAAACATCCGCCGCACCCGAACCATGACCCCAACCTATTACCGCGTATGCAATGTGGCAGTGGATCAGAGAAAAGTAGGCCTGCCTAAGTATCTCGGGCGATACACACTCCGACAGACCACGTAGCAAGAACCCACTTGACCCTAACCTGTTACACAGGACGACCGTGTGGGCATCCCAACGCAATCCTGAGTCGAGGTGCACCCAGGAACCGTATGCCCGATTCCCTATAGCCATCCGGAATCTCTCGGGTTGCGAAGACTATTGATTGTGTCTTTGAAGAATTGGAAAAAACTGTTTGCCGCAAACCATTGCTCAGCTCCCGAAAGTGCACACGAAGCCCGCAGTGCCGTACCCAAATCCTTTTCACAACAGGAAACTGTGGTGTCATCAGCAAAGAGGGTTTCCGGATCACTGGCCATTAAATATATTGATGTAGATGATAAACAATAGGGGTCCGAGAACCGAACCCTGAGGAACTCCACAGCCCACCCCCATCTCCGCCGACTCCACACCAGCAGCCTGCAACCTCTGCTACGGCTCAGAAAGATAACTCTGGATCAGGTCAATACGGTTACAGTTAAAATTGTAACGCTCTAATTTGTTTAGCAGAATTCCGTGCGGAACACAATCAAAAGCCTTACTCAGGTCGCAAAATCCACTGAACATATATTTTCCCTCACCAAATGACTCATAGACCCGAGAAGCCAGGTCCAGGATACCCAAGGAAGTACCGAGACCACTACGAAAATCGAACTGACGAGACGAGAACAGTCCATTTGATTCAAAAAAGTTCGAAATCCTTATCGCCATACATTTCTCAAAAATCTTTGAAAATATTGGCAGGAGTGAAATGGGTCTATAGTTTGAGGTATCCTGAACGTCACCCTTCTTGTATATGGGGACAACTATTGCTCTCTTTAAAACTGTTGGAAAAACATTTTCATTTTCACACAAAGAATAATTTCCTACGGTTCAAAGTTAAAATTTTCGTTGACCAGTCAAAAATCAGCACCCCTAAGAATTCAAATTCGGCAACATGGGAGGTGATACACCTGTTACTAATGCTGATCAAAAGAAAACTAAAAAAGTATGTGTTCACTGCTCTAAAAATGTTCGAAGTGAAGTTAAATGTAAAAAGTGTAAGTGCATTTTCCATCCAGCGTGTTTGCGACAGTCTGCAGAACAGAAAAAGGCCGTCTGTGTCCATATTGAGGAGAGTGAGTGGGAGATAACCTCCAAAAGTTCGATTTCCGAATATGAAACTCTTAAGTCCCTAATAGAAGCTATGCAGCACAAAATTCAGCAAATGAACTGAATGAAGAAAATCTTACTAAGAAAATTGACATCCTGGGAAAAAAGGTAAACTAACCCAAGGATTTTCAAGGAGAACCGGACAACGTCGCAAGTGGCAGGCAAAAGCTCCACGCCGACGCCGACGTAGCAGCACCAAAATCAGCTGTTCACAAGCAACGTTGCCATAGCACTAGTGGAACAACCGAACTACTGCGGAACGCAAAGCGGATTTCCGACGCTACGTCAATTCCGAAAACCGCTTTAGCCAGTAGTTCAAATGCACCAAATATCAATGTGAAGAGGAATGCTAACAATAACCTAAAAAAAAAATTGACTTCCGATTCGTCTTCGGTCGAGTGTGCACGTGTCGGGTATCGGCCATTTTGTTCCAGCTTCATATACATATATGTTAGTTTGGGGACCCATGGGGCTTTCAGGGACTGTGTAGATTCCCCGAATAGGATTCGGACGTCCAGCCGGGGGGCATTTAAACATTCCGGTATAGGATTCGGCACTCGGGTAAATTTCATTGGTCGATTTGCACACGGGTAAATTCCATTGGTCGATTTGGATTCGTTTCGCCAATTAAAGTGGAGTGCCGAAATCGGTACCAGAATGTTCGAACAGTGCTGAAACACAGGTCCGAATATTGATGAAATAAACGTTCGTAAAATCTAATATTTCACCCTCCGCTCGCTTCGCTGGCTACGGGGGCCAAACTAACCCAAGCCAAACCCAAGACATGGCCAAAGTGAAGAAAAAAAACTGTTTGAAAATATAACGTTCAAAAAATAGAAAATAAAACCGGCGGGAATCGAACCCGTGACCATCGGATCAGAGGCTAACCATCTACACCACTGCGCCACCACGTACTTGGAAGCAATTGATTGCACCATTAAGACATGGGTAAACTAGCAACATTCATCAACATTCCGACCTGTGTTTCAGCACCGTTCTAACATTCTGGTACCGATCTCGGCACTTCGCTTTAATTGGCGAAACGAATCCAAATCGACCAATGAAATTTACACGTAGTGCCGAATCCTATGCCATAGTGTTAAAATTAGTGCTGGCAACCGAAGACGGTTTTTCGGATAGTCGGTTAACCGGTTTCGGATTATCCGCGGTTTTTCGAAAAACCGAAACCGGTTAACCGGATACTCGGTTAACCGATTACTCGATTTCTCGTTTAACCGATTAATCGATTAACCGAATAACCGGTTTCTCGGTTAACCGATTATTCGATTATCTAGTTACATGGCACTGGGCCACCGGGTTCTCAAGTAATGGTAAAAAAGATAGAAAGTAAAGTAAAAACTGAGTATTTGGAATCGTAACATACCACATACCTACTGGACGGTGATTATATTTGGAAATGCTTTTAGAGGGCGATTGAAAAATACTATCTACCTTTAATAGAATACCTTTATATTTATTTAAGTTTTAAAAAATTGTAATATTTTTTCTGCTCAGAATTTATATCGATTGTAATTTGTAATAAACAATATTTTTAACTTAATTATTACCTTGGGGTTTATTTCAATAACGACCAAAAACTGGAATAAATTTGGTTCACTAGAATTTAATGATTGTGCCCTAATCGGCAGGGAAACTGAACTAATGGAAATATGCTTAAGAACAAATTATAAATTATGTTTAGCCTATGATGACTGTGTATTAACCGATTAACCGGTTATCCGATTAACCGGCTATCCGATTAACCGGTTATCCGGATACCCGGTTTTCACTATTATTCGAATACCCGGTTTTATCCGAAACCGGTTTTTAAGAAAACCGAATAACCGGTTTCAACTTTTCACGGTTTTTGCCAGCACTAGTTAAAATGCAGCCGGGGGTTAGAGCCCCGTGCATGTACAAGATTTAAATGTGTGTGAATGTCCAGCCGGTGGTGTTCGAACCTTAAAACAAGCCGTGCATGAATAAGACTGAGCCCCTAGGAGTACATACTCGACATACTAGGGGTTCTAAAAATAGTATCCACCCAGTTAAATAAAGTAGTTACCACCAAGGTGTAACTTATCTGGGATGGGTCGCCCCAGCTCTAACTAAGCCTGGTCAGGGGTCGTTTCTATGTAAATGCGTAACCGCGAAGCCCATAACTAAAAACTAACTAACTAACTAATAACCTAAAAATTACAAATGGGTCAACGGCGACAGAGACGATTATAAACAAACAAAACACTGAAATTCAATTTGAAGAAGCTTCCAATGACGAAAAAGGAGGATGGACGCGGGTCACCAGTCGTAAGCGGCATGCAAATGGGACCTCAAACTGTGCTAGACCTGCACCAATTAAAGGATCTAGCCAAGATGAAACAAATTCGTTAGAAGTTGCCAAGCAATATCATTGGGTTTTTGTAACGGGTTTGGCAGCTAATACTCAGGCTACGGATATCATTAACTACCTGAGGGCCAAGTCTTTACATCAGAGCATAATCTGCGAAAAAAAATGAGTACCAAAAGGAAAACAGTGAATTCCTTTAAATTGGGCGTCATCAGAGATATAAAAGATGACATTCTCAAAGCAGATACATGGCCTAATGGAGTTACCGTTAACCATTTTATCAACCTGCAAACGCCTATGGAAAAGTCTCAACAGGAACGGAGACCTCTACAGCGTAGGGTAACCAACCAGAAGAAAAATTAAAATTTAAGGTATTTCATGCTAATAATCAGGGCATTAGGGAAAAACTTTTAGACATTGAAGTATTTCTCAAAGAAGTACATATTGATTGTTTTTGTGTGAATGAACATTGGCTTGTTAATGATGAATTTTCTGCATTAAAAATTCCTGGTTTGTCTCGGCTGCAAACTTTTCTAGGTCAGGGAAGAAACGCGGAGGGGTGGGAGGGAATATTTGTCAGGGAGGGTCTTGAGTATCAAGTTATTAATATAAGCAAATACTCGGTTGAAGTTCAGGGTGAAGTGGCTGGGATTTATTTTAAATCAATAAACACACAAGTATTAAGCACTTATAGATCACCCAATGGTACACTCTGTAACTTTACCGATGTGTTGACTTAGCTCTTCAAAGCATTGATTTTTCTGGACATAATGTTATATGTGGAGATTTTAATGTTCACTATCACATACCAGACGACAGGGATAACTAAATTGTTATATGGAATCATATGATTTAACTAGCACAGTGTCTTTTAACACCAGAGGCAACGCATGCCTCGATAACATGTATATAAGGTCACAGTTTTAGGAATACAATATAAGTCCTTTTGATCTTACATCAATTTCAGATCACTCTGGTTTGGTATCAACCTTTTATTTCCCACTACCACCTAATCAAAAGGTCTCTAGGAACACTTATAGACCAATAACGGAAGAGGGTCTCTTTCTACTTTTCCAGGAACTCGATGGTATGAACTAGCAAACCTCCAGTGACTCAGGTGAGGATATCGACACAAACTTCTCTGTTCTTATTGAGAGTATCTCAGATGCCATTGATAAATGTTTTCTGATCAAAAGTAAGGTGGTTAAAGGTAAGGGCCAAAAAAAAACCTACATCAACTGGTATCATGATGGTCTTAAAGACATGAGAAACAGGCTTAACACACTTTATTCCATCCATAGAGTAAATCCAATTCTTGTCACAGGGGAAATGCTTAAAAACTATAAAAGGGAATACAAAAATCAAATGTCCTTAGCTAAAAAGAAAGCCCATGACCAATATATTAATGGGGCGGCTAATAAGGGTCTTGCTATGGGGATGTTGTTAAGTCAAATTCTAACTGTAATTCTAAAATAGTCTCAAATGCGGAGACAGGTCAACTTAAAGCACAGATCTTTAATAACTTTTTTACTAACATAGCAGAGGATATAATTACTAAACTACCTCACACTAATGTCAACTTTGAGAACTATTTACAAGGTCATTCCTGTCCTGAAACATTAAAATTTCGGGAGGTTGGCATTATAGAGGTCAGAGATAAAGTTAGTGGACTTAAAAACACTACTAGTTCAGATTGCTACGAAATTTCAACTAAAATTATAAAATATCTAAAGAACATTCTTATAATACCACTTACACATCTATTTAATCAATGCATCTTAAAAAGTCATTTTCCTCTGTCTCTAAAGGTGTCTAAGGTAGTGCCTATTTTTAAAAACAAGGGAAATCCTAGTGACGAAACCAACTACCGTCCAATCTCACTGCTACCTGTTTTTTTCCAAGGTTCTGGAGTCCTTGCTAAAAGATCAAAAGGTCACCTTCTTTGAAACCAACAGCCTGTTTTGTAGTAACCAATTTGGGTTTAGAAACAACAAATCTACTTCCCTGGCTATAAATAGCCTTACAGAGTTTGTGGCAAATGGACTGGAAAGTAAACTGGACACCTATGCCACCTTCTTAGATTTAACAAAGGCGTTTGATTGTGTTTCTTTTGAAATCTTGTTGAGCAAGCTCTCTTACTATAATTTTCATCCCAAGAGTACTGACCTCATTGAATCCCATCTAAAAGATCGCTATCAGTATGTAAAATTCCAGAATAACTTGTCAAATAAGCAGCTCATTTGTCATGGTTTACCCCAGGGTTCAATTCTGGGCCCATTTTTGTTTCTGGTCTACATAAATTATTTGCCAAATTTCTCTCAGAATTCAAATATCATACTGTTCGCTGACGACACTACTTGCCTGGAGTACTATCATCCTTCCACTCCCATTCACAACCTAATTCTGGACAAGCAACAGAAAATACAATCCTGGATTCTGGCAAATAGACTCAGCCTGAATGACACAAAGACTCAGTCCTTGAATTTCTCACTAAGATCCTTGTCAATATATCCTATCCTGTCTAACATGTGTCAAGAGAAACCTGCATCTCTTTTCCACACATGGTGAAAGAACTAATATTACTAGAAATAGCAATAACTTGATACCATATTTTCATTGAGTTAATAGATTCAGAAGGGGTAGTGACTATTATGGAATTAAATTATTTAATAAATTACCAGAGCACATAAGAAACTTGGAAGAAAAGAAATTCATCAATATTCTTAAAAAATTTCTAATTATAAATTCTTTTTTTTCTTTGCAGGAATACCTCAACTCCAATTTTAATTCTTGTGATGTGTTTCAAAATGTATTTTAATATTTTTGTCTGAATGAATGTCCAAACTTGTATAAAATTTTATCTTAGTTGTAAGACATTTTATATTAGAATTTGTAGTTTAAAAATAAAAAGAATAGGTACTGTGATTGTAATTTATTGCTAACAAGTATATGTTTTTTTTTTGTAACTTTATATGTATATTTTTTTTGACTTGTATAGGCACTTACTGTGTAATAATACTAATAAATAAATAGATAAATAGAAATAGATCTAAATTTCGATATTTGTAAATCACTTTTTGTTGTCAAATCAATACCTTTTAAAAGATATATATAATATGCATACTTAATTACAGCGACGTGGGTCAAAATATGGTCTTATCCAATATTACAGACTCGAACGATCACACAGCTAGTGCATGATTTTGTTTATATTTACTCTATTGGTTAAATGGGCAGACTTTAGTTTTCAATTGTTTTGTAAATTTTCTTCATATTGGGCAATAGCCTATTGATAAGTAAATAAATAAATAAAATCTTGGAAAATCTATAGGATAAAGATATTATCATATACAAATTTAGAAATTTCCTGACTTTCCACTTAAACACAGGTAGACTTAGGAATTTAAAATCATGTGGCAGTGAATTAGGCATATAGCAATATTGACAGGCACAAAAATCATGATTAAAAAATACTTATCATAACCCATGAAAAATGGCTCATAAACAACCAAGGTAGTTTAGTATTGGTGGAACCAAGCTTTCACTTAATATTTTCTTTATCTTACAAAGGAGAATATTCCAATATTCAGAAATAGATTTAAGTTTATAATGCCATTTTTGATGACCATCAACATGGGTATTAAATGATAATTTTGCATCTATATATAAACCAAGATTTTTTACCTTTATATATATATTAAACCACTGGTATAGGGCGCAAAATTTACAATCATGAAGTTTCTCCATCAGAAACATGGTAAACCTAAAAAAATTTAAGAAGCAACTAAAAAAATTGATTCTGCCAGGGGCTTACTGATATTGGATTTACTCTTAATGATTCAGTTTCATGTTGTGATGGTCATTTTTTTTTTATTAATTTATTTTTTAAGTTGCAGATTGTTTATACTTGTTTATACTCAAGATTTGTATCCTAAGTAATAAAGTATATTATCTACCGATCTAGAAAAAAAGGTAAGCTTCTACATGCATACAAAAATGAAATTTCCTTATGCCTTATCCTCAACAGACCAAAGTTCATCGAATGCTGGAACTTCTAGGTACAATAATGCCCAATGTATTTATAAGAGAAGCATATCTTTGTTAGTTTTTATAATTTATATTGTTATAACCACCACATACCTACCTCTAATTATTGCATCAACATTTAATGACTGGACTTTATCAGGATTGTTGGATATTAGCTCACATAATTCATTCCATAACTGATGTTTGGATTTTCCATTTTGGGAAATAAAATATTCATCATTTACAGTTTTAGCTAAAACAACAGCTGCCTCATCTAATCGGCCAGCTGCATTTAAATATTCTACATACTCTTCAGCATTTTCTGAAAATAATTTCAAATAACGCCTAAAGACTCTTACAGCCGTTTCTGGTATATCATGTTTTTTAACAAAACGCAAATACAATGGCCAGATGCGATGATGCTGAGTAACTGGTAAAGCCCTAAGTGCTCTGTCAAATACTTTTCTTGTTCGAGTTATTTTATTTTGATCTGTTAAAAATATACAATAATCCATCCATATTCTAGGCATTTTGTGCATAAATACCAAAGATCGTTCAAAGGCATTATTTACTTCTTCATATCCTGGGTCGGAAATGCATCTATTTTTAACTTGCTGTCTTCTAATTCGTAAGTAATTGTACCATAATTTGTATGATCCTGGAAGCTCCTTCAATGCACGCTCATATATTAAATTTACTCCATGTTTTGGCGCTTTCTTTTTGTGATCTATATATCGTAGCCAATGTTTTACTGAATATGGATTTCTAAGGATCTCTTCTTCATAGGGTAGGTCTTCTTCTGACTAAAACACAAATTAAATGTTAACTTGATGTTTCCAATCCTTATACCTAAGCCATTAGGTTTGAATAATTATAAACAGTGGCGGCTCGTGATAATTTATTGCTGTGTGCTGCATTGTAAAGTGTAATTTTAAATTTATCGAATAATTTTCACATTTACATATGTATCGAAGATAAATAAAAATACTAACATTGATTCTACTGAGAATTTTTTTTTATTCTAATTTTGGTTATTTATTAATAAAGCAAATACTTAAAATTCTAAACCGGACATATGAAAGAAGAGAACATACTGAACATAGTCTTTTAAAGTGGTTAGATACATTTTAAATACATTTTTTATATACAAAATCCATACGTCTATTTTTTTCATTTACAATTTTTTCTATGAGTTTTGTATTAAAACGTGGAATGAATCAGCTCTTTTTCAACCGATAACATTGTCAAAGCGTTAAATCTCTTGTATTTCGCAGAAAACTTTTAATTCTCTTCAAAGTCGAAAAACAACGTACTCCTTCTGCAGTGG
>MU183736.1:0-28901 GCA_016904865.1 Pissodes strobi
TCACGTGGTGTGGTTCATAATTTTTTTTGTTATTGGACTTACCCGTCTGTTCTGGCGGTGGCGGTCCTCCATGGTGTGGTGGAGGCGGGTAGTGGCCAGGGGGATAAAAACCTGGAGCCGGTGCTCCGGCGGTGTATGGTGGTGGCACATCTTTCGACATATTACTGCAAATAATTGAGAAATATCAGTTAGTTGATTTGAAATGAAAATCGACAATGAAGTAAAAAGGCGGCTAAATTGCTCTGCCACGACATAACAACATTAAGTTTTGCGAAATTAATTCCCTTTGATCGTTGGGGTTTGCCATTCTGGCACGCTGCTAATATTATACTGAATACAAATCAGCATCTTTGGTTATCAGCTTATCTTATACCGATATTTTAACTATAAGCGATCGTTTAACAAAACCTACATTTTATATTATATTATTATAAAAACGTTACCTGCTTTAGGTCAATGGTAACTTTACCTAAAAGATAACTGTCAAAAAAATAATTGCTTCAACAATGGTATTTCTGGTAATTATGTTCTTAGTAAAATTATCGAGGGATAGATAAGATCGGACGTGAAAAGACCGATTTGAATGTTACGCTACTGATTGGACCGCCTCCTCGTTATTACTTGTTAGGTAATGACATCATTATAAGAAGATCAACAAAATATCTGTATGTGGTTCATTGTAGTTGATAACCCATATACTACCGGTGAAAATAAATACAAAACTTATAACATGCCAGTTTTGTTAAACGCTTAGTAATAAAGTGTCTCAAATCTGCAGTGATGCCAGATGCAGCAGGTAATACATACAAATGGGATGGTCATTCTGAAGAATGGAGTGCTCGATTTGTCGAGAAACAAAATCGAAAAATATCTTCAGTTGTGATGGTTGTAGGAAAGAAATGTGCAAATTGTGTGGAGGACTGTCCTCTTCGTCAAGGTACTGGAGTTGAGCAGTAGAATTAGGAAGTTTTACCAAATTTGAAACATTTAAACTACTACAGGATATTATATTAAGCAGGAATGATAATATCATCTCCAAGAACGAAATAATAGACCTATTGAAAAAGGAGATTGAACAATTGAAGAACGCCAAACCCATCCATATTTATTCAGAAATATCGTACGCTAATGTAGAAAACCAACGATGGCAAATAGGACGTGTGTCCCCAATTTGATTATTCGTCCAAAAAAAAGCAGCTTGATCAAAAACTAAATAGGACATCACAATTGAACGTTGGCATAAAGAATATGAGAATTACAGGTGATGA
Organism: Pissodes strobi; assembly: GCA_016904865.1. Lineage (NCBI taxonomy): Eukaryota > Metazoa > Arthropoda > Insecta > Coleoptera > Curculionidae > Pissodes > Pissodes strobi. Next base: position 1,269 of record MU183736.1, read on the forward strand.
CAATATGGTCATAAAATGTCCTACAAAAAGGATGTCTACCAATTGAAACGAGCAGCCGAGGAGCAAATGAGGGATAAATATGAAATAATAACAATCAAAATGATGAAACCTAAAGTTAAAATTCCTGAACATGAGGGTAAGAAATTAAGGGAAGAAATTCAGGAGAGTGATGAACTAAAAATAACATATGTGAAGGAAAGGTGAAACTCGGCAGCTACAATCTTTACAGAATGTTCGGCGGGACTTTTCCACAAATTCAATGGAACATAAGAAAATTCACCTTGAGTGGAGCAGATACCCTGTCTATGAAGACTTGAGTGTCTCAAGATATATAATTATTAGAAACTTTATCATAAAATCAATAAGTGCATCAGAAAGTATGTGAATATTATGCAGGCGAATATTCCATAGCGGAATGTCAAAGGGAGGTAAAAAAGCGTAATAACTGCTTACAAGCAAATAACAACTTCAAAACAAATCATAAGGTAACGCATACATTATATGACCCAGATTGTCCTAACTGTAAATATCACTTCGAAATATTAAAGAATAAAATACAATACAATATATGATGTTCAAACCGCCTCATGATAAAATACTAGCTCAATTGCTTTATTTCTTCATCAAGTTTGTAACTTACCGGGTTATATCTCATTTTACAATCAGGGATACTTTAACAACAGGTGTAACTTTGAGTAGAATTATACTTAAGCGCTGCAATATGTCTTTTGGAATTAATGCTATATAAAAAATTTCCAAAATTCAAAGCTCTGAAGTAATAAAGGAGGACCTCAATATAAACATCCAAAATAATGTCAATAACACAGTAAATGTTGGCTTAGAATGGTTTTGTCTCGCACATCAATAATTACTTACTAGAGTAACGTCTGAATCATCTTCTTCCCATAGACCATCTACCCATTAGACAAAAATTAAAGTTTAATATGAAACAGGCCTAGCTGAGACATGCAGATTAACAAAGAAAAGTTCTAAAATAATAATAAAATTCGCCGACAAAATTTGAATACCATCTAAACCTTCGATAAGCAGGTAAAAAGGATTGAGTCAGGCGTTGGGACTTATTTACGTCTCTTTTTAGTACGTTTTTTTAATGTGTGGGATCGGAATTTTAATAGTTTCTTGTCGCACCCACATATTAAATGGGGACATTTTCATCTAAAGACTGGTTCTTTTGGAAGCTGCATTGGACTTATCCAACACCACGATTTGCCTTGCAAATACCTCGTAGGCAAAGCACTAGTCAAATCCGACGGCGAAATACCGATAAGGATAACAAATATTTCATCCAATTCCATCAAAATCAATAAAGGAGGTGTAATAGCCACTTGCGAGCCGATTCAGTGGGTAACCAGTTGCGAAACGCAGTCAAAAGTAACACCCTCAACATCACCTAAGGAAGTCCTACAAGATTCCCAGAAGTCGTGTCATTATCTGTCTTCCGAAGGACTGAAGGGAGCTACACACGATTTATCAAAGAGCAGAGCAGAGCACAGCCTTTGAAAGGAAAAATTGGAATACTGGAAGGACGAACATTATAAAATATAAAATCGACACTGGAAGTGCTTACCTCATACGGCAGTATCCTCGAAGGCTATCAGTGACGAATCATCAAGAGGTTACAACATTAGTGAACAAAATGCTTAACGATGGAATTATTGAAGAATCATCAAGCCCATGGTCGTCTCATGTTGTCTTAGTCACCAAGAAGGATGGGACTACCAGATTCTGCGTGGACTATAGAAGGCTCAATGACGTCATCAAGAAAGACAGCTATCCACTCCCCAGAATTGATGATACGTTGACGACACTAGCAGGTTCTCATTGGTTCTGAACACTCGATTTAATGAGCGGTTACTGGCAAGTAGGCATCGACGTACAAGATAGTGAAATAATTGAATCTTCTACCGGAAGTGGTTTATATTAGTTAAAAGTTATGCCCTTCGGACTATGCTATGCCCCCGCTACTTTTGAGCATTTTATGTAAGTTGTTCTACGAGGTCTCACTTGGAAGACATACCTGGTCTATCTTGATGATATAATGGTAATGGGAAAAACCTTCGAAGAGCACCTACAAACCTGCATGTAGTTTTTACTAGAATCAAGAATGCTCAGCTCTTACTGAATCCAAAGAAATGTTTTCTTTTCCAACAAAAAGTTGAATTGCTCTGGCATGTCGTGTCATCAGATTGAATCCAAACCGACCAACGAAAGATTACAGCAATCAAGGACTGGTCTCGTCCTCGCGACAAACACGAGTTGCGGAGCTTCCTTGGATTATGTACTTATTATAGAAGATTTGTGGAAGATTTTGCAAATATAGCTGCACCTCTACATAAGCTCACTGAAGAACGAGCAAATTGTAACTGGGACCATAACTGTGATTTTGCTTTCAGGAAATTAAAAGTGGCTCTATGCTCTAGTCCAATATTGGGATATCCGGAACAAAAGGGTAAATTCGTATTGGACACAGACGCAAGCAACACCGGCATCGGAACGGTTTTATCACAAGTATAAGCAGGAGAAGAACGAGTTATCGAATACTACAGTCGAACGCTTTCGAAACCTGAACGTAACTACTGTGTAACCCGAAAAGAGCTTTTGGCAATATTACGGTCTGATGGGCATTTCCATCAATGTATGGACAAGAATTTCTAATAAGGACTGATCATGCAGTACTTAAATGGCTTTTGGATATGAAACAACCTGAAGGACAGGTAGCCAGGTGGCTTAAGAAGTTACCAGAATATAACTTAAGGGTTAGGCACGGGGCAGGGAGATTGCATAATAATACAGATGCTTTATCCAGAAGACCTTGCGAGGATAATAATTGTAAGCATTGCCAAAGAATAGATCAACGAGAAGGAATCACTCCCATTAGGCAAATGAAGTTTGAGGTTGATCAGCAGTGGACCACAGAGCAACTTAAAAAGGACCAGCTTGAGGATGGATGGTGAAATAGCTCTACTGCTAAAGAAGAACATCAACCAATACCAATCTGGAGAGAGAGAGTTCAACCAAAGGAATTACTTTTAAAGCTATGTGGGCTCAGTCGGACTCCCTGGTAATGGAAAATGCACTTCTTAAACGAGCCTGAGAAAGCGCCGATGGAAAACTAGTGAACACACTTAATGGTACCAAGGAGGAAGATATCGAAAGTTCTAGAAGAAGTTTATAATGGAATGTCTAGTGCTCATCTCAGAGTGAACAAAACGATTGACAAAACCGCGATAGATTTTATTGGGTCAACTACTGCCAGGATGTGAAATCGTGGTGTCGGCATTGCTCAACCTGTGCCGCAAGTCAAGGATCCAAAACAAGATCTAGGGGGAAGATGAAAAACAGTATAATGTAGGCCTACCATTTGAACGTATCGCCATTGACGTAGCTGGCTCTTTTCCAGAAACAAATAATGGTAACCAGTACATTTTAGTGGCAATTGACTACTTCAGTAAATGACCTGAAGTATTTGCGATCCCCAATCAAGAATATATATCTCCGGGCTCACAGCGTCCTGCGCCTTCCGTTCCCCAGCCTCCAGCCACTCCTATCTTCCCAGTCTCCCGGTTGTAGGTTCCGTTCTGACATAGCCTTTTTTATTCCACCGAGCCATGTTGTTTTGGGGTCTTCCTCGTTTCCTTCTTTCTGGTGGTGTCCATTTTAATAGAATTTTTGGGAGGCGCCCGTCTTCCATTCGTTCCACATGGCCATACCATATTAGTTGCCTTCTCTGTATCTCGTCAATAATTGTTTTCTCTACATGCATGATGTCTCTGATTCGGATGTTTTTTATTCTTTCCACCCTTGACCTTCCTGCAGATCTTCGCCAGAAGTCCATCTCGAGTGCTAGAAGTCGTTGCTCCATGTTTTTCGTTAATTGCCATGTTTCACAACCATACAATACCACACTCTTGAAAATGGAGTTATAGATAAGGTGTTTCTTTTCATGTGATATATTTTTGGACCATAATATTGAGTTTAGGCATCCGATGACTTTCCTGCTTTTCAAAATCCTTTCCTCGATCTCGCATTCTGTTCTACCCGTATTGTCTATTTGAGTTCCTAGGTAGGTGTATTTGTTGCATGTTCCTATTTCTATGTCGTTTACGTGAAGGTTTTCTGCTTCTCTGCCTATGCACAGATATTTGGTCTTCGATTTGTTAACCGACATTCCCCAGTTCTCATATTCAGCCAGAAGTCTTGTTGTCATAAACTCTAAATCTTCTTTGTCCTGGGCTATTACTACTTGATCATCCGCAAAGTGTAGGGTGTATAAAGTTTTTTCCTCATTTAGTTGTATACCCATTCCCCCGCATGATCTTCTCCATTTTCGGAGGGCTTCATTAAGGTAAATCTTGAACAGCGTGGGGGATAGACAGCATCCTTGTCGTAGGCCTTTGGATACTCTAAAACTTCCGGATATAGTTGTACCCACTTTAATTCTTGATGTCGCTTGATCATAGAGTTGTTTTATTGCTTGTATGGCTGTATTGTTTATGGAAGATTTTTCTAGTACCTGCCAAAGTCTCTGAACCGGGACTGTGTCGTAGGCCTTTGTAAGGTCTACGAATAGTAGATGAACATCTCTATTTGTTGCAGCTTTTTCCTCATTTAATTGAACCAAAGTAAAGATGTGGTTCATACATGATCGTCCTGTACGAAAACCTGCCTGTTCTTCTATTTCAAGTGGTGAGTATTCTTTCTCAATTATATTTCGGAGGATTCGTCCATACAATTTGCTCATTGTGCTGGTGACCGAAATGCATCTATAGTTAGAGCAGTCTTCTTTTGTCCCTTTTTTGTGGATCGGTGTTATCCATGCTTCTTTCTAGGTATTTGGAATTGGTTCTCCATTTATGCATCTTGTCATCAGTTCCTTTAGGTATGTGATTAGTTTCCGTGAGCCATTTTTAAGTAGTTCTGCTGGTAATCCTTCTGGCCCCGGTGCTTTTTTTGTTTTCATGGCTTTTATCGCTTTCTCTATCTCGTCATCGTCGATATCAATATATTCTCCCTGTACAGTACACGATGTAGGTGATCTTGTAAGGTGCCGTTCTCTATCTTCTTTCAGTTCTTTGGCATAGTGTTTTTGCCACTTATGTATTGGTATCGGCTGTATATTTATTTTATTTGACGTTTCTTTTCTTAGTGACCTAATCAAGTTCCAGGCCTCTGACGATCTTGTGCCGCCGATGTGACAGTCCACCTCTTTACACTTCCTTTCCCATGTTTCGTTTTTGTTATTGTTAATCATGTTTTTGTATTTGCGTTGTTCTTGTTTATATGTTTCATAGTCATTGTTATCTTTTGTACTTAGCCATTTATTGTAGGTTTGCTGTTTATTTTGCTTCTCTTCTTCTAGCTCTGTATTCCACATCAGATTGTAGTTTTTGTTGTGGTTGTTGTTTTCTATTCCGAGAGACTCATATGCGGCCGAGTGTACAGAATCCATTATGTGTTTGTAGAGATCTGTGGTGTCCATTGTTAGCTATTGTTCATTTAGTTTCTGGTCCAGCCGATTCTGATAGAGGGTTCTAGTGCTCGATTCGTATAGGCTGTCAAGGTTATATTTGACTTGTTCCAGTTTTGTATCCTGTATGGTGTCCTTTATATTATCTCTATCTGTATTTTATCCATATTTTCGAGATTAGTAGGAAGTGGTCGGAGCCGCATTCCACTCCTCTATATACTCTTGTATCCTTTATATGCCAATTTGTGTCTTGTTTTAGGATTATGTAGTCTATTATGGATTTGAGACCTCTGGTGTCCTGGTGCCATGTGTATTTATGGATATTCTTGTGGTTGAAGAATCCATTCAATATTTTCATTCTATGTTGTTTGCATGTTTCTAGAAGTCTTTGCCCGTTGTCCTTTAGCGTCTCTTCTCCGTATGCTCCAACCACTTTAATATCGTTCTTTTTTCCTACTCTAGCATTTAGATCTCCTAGCAGAATCAGCTCTTTTTGGTTACCAAGGATTGCAAGGGTGTCGTTTAGTGTATTATAAAACTCATCTTTTACTGTCTGTCCTGAGTCGTCATTTGGAGCGTACACTCCAACAATAGTTGTTCTATGTCCTTTTATCGTTAAGTTAACTGACAGTATCCGTTCATTTATTGTGTTCCAGTTATGGATTTGTTTTATGTATTTTTTATTTATTAATATTGAGACTCCTTGGCCAGCTCTTTCATTCTTAGGGACTCCGCTGTAGATATGAATGTAGTTTGCGAGGTGTTCAATTCCGTTGCCTTTTTTCTTAGTTTCGGTGAGTACTGCTATCTCAATCTTCATATCTTCCAATCCTTTAACAACGTCGTTTAGTTTTTTATTTATTCCTCGTATATTCCAAGTTCCTATAATCGTTTCCTTGTTTCGATGCAGTGGTCGTGTCCGTTGTGTTCCATTCGATTTCCGAGGCTTTTTGCTGGGTTTTTTAGCATTGCTACATTTTTCACTTGTAATGGGGAGCTAGCCCATTGCCAAAACCCCCTACCTGGAGGGCCGGGAATTTTTATTCAAGGTTTTCTTCCTTTAGCCTTTGATGAACCAACATCCGTCCTACAAGGCAGCAGCTTCTTCGCCGTACCCTGGCTAGGGACCCTTACAGGGTGCTATCATCCGGGTCAGATGAACCCTGGTTTTTTAACGAGGTTGTTACTCCTCCCCTTCACCCTTTTTCAACCTGGCTTAGGACAGGCTTTGGCAATCAAGAAACTGTTACTATAACAGAGGTCCTCGTGAAAAACCTCTTGAGCAGATTTGGTGTCCATTAGAGCTGCACTCAGATCAAGAACGCAACTTCGAACCCAAGGTTTTCCAGAAGTTCTGTGATTTACTCAACGTCCATAAAACACGGACTACAGCGTTACATCCACAATCAGACCATGGTTGAGAGGTTTAACAAGACCATTGAAGAACATTTGTCAAAGGCCTTAGCTGAACATCAGAAATATTGGGACCAACACATACCACTATTTTTAATGTCATATATAGATCAGCAGTCCATGACACGACAGGAATAGCACCAGCCATGGTTTTATTTGGAAGGGAACTCCGTTTACCCTGTGACCTATTATTCAGAACGCCAGACAACCAGGATATGGAAATTCAAGACTACGCGGACTCCCTTAAGGAAACGTTACTATTCATTCATGAAGTAGTCAGAGAAAACACGGGGAAAGCCAGTGACGGAATGAAGACACGATATCTCAAACTAATTCTATAGGATTTCAGATGAGCGATAAAATGGTTACATAATCCGCAAAGGAAGAAAGGAAGATCTCCCAAGCTAACGCCAGTATGGGAAGGGCCCTATATAGTCATCAAAATAATGAATGGCATAGTATATAGAATTCAACGTAGCCCCAGAAGCAAACTAAATGTTGTTCACCTCGACAGGCTCAAAGCATATCACGGACATGAAGTAGTTGATCGGGACAATCAGGTTTAAGAGGGAGGCAATGTCACGGCTAGCAACCATCCGAATGTTTTTGTGCTACCCTATAGAACTAGCCTTGTCGCGTCTATGTATAAATCATCGCCGGCCGCGAAGATTCAGGAACTGTGAAATTCTCCCGAGCCCTGGTCGAGAATAATATAAAGTAGCCGCGCTTCTCCCGGAGTATTCGTGATAGATTTTAGATTATCCATATATAAATAGCAGGCAGAAAGCGCGTTGAGTTGGTTAATCATTGAGTGTTGAATTGTAAAGAGCTATTAGTTGTAAAGTTATAAGAGTAGTTAAGTGTGTTTAACTGTATACTTACAGTGATAAAGAATAATAAAGAGTATTCATTTAAAATATTAAAAGTTGTAATAATTTCGTTCAGAACCCACGGGCAAAACGTAACAGTATATATAGTTCACAATATTTCCCTACAACCTTTAGTCAGATATTTTTAGGTGGAATTAACTCAGGAAGCTTATTTGAAAGAAAAAGTAAAAAAGCGACTAAATTGCTTCGTCACCACATAAAAAAATTCATTTTTGCGAAATTAAATCAGATGCCCTCTGTGGTCGTTGGGGTTTGCGATTCTGGCACACCGCTGATATTATACTGAATTAAATTAAACATTTTTGGTCTTTCGCTAATCTTACTCAAATCTTCGTTAAACAAAACGTATAATATTTTACATTATATTGTTATAAAACGTTAGCCGCTTTAAGTCAATATTATCCATTGCTTGGTAACATTATCAAAAAGATAATTGTAAAATTCTTTTTGAAAAGGACCTCTATAATGAATTGATTATATTATATAGCTCTAGTCTAAATACATTGCAAGATATCGCGAATTCAATAACATTTTGTAAGTCAAATACCATGCTTCCTAGTATAAATAAATCAAACGATTTATTTTATAAATTACAAAGAATTTTCTTGCATTACAAATACTAATTTATATTCGAAGTGAAATACGAAAATATATTAGATATCGAAAACATTATAAAAGTCAATTGTACAGTATTCTACGAGCTTTGACATTATCAAGTCAAAAGTGTTGTTGCTAGTATCACTTTTAATACAGGGAGTTTTAAAAATATGCGCAACTTCGGATGCATCGCAAAAAAATATAAAATCCTAGGGAAAAAATAAATATGCTTATTTGAAAGCCTAACATTTCGTGAATATAACATTTTTTAGTTTTTAAAAATATCTGTCTTTTTACCCCTATTATCGGTACTTTTCTAAAACCATGCCATCCGGCCCAAATTCATTTTTTAGAAAAATTTAGCTATGGAAACAATAAAGGGCAATCAGCATTGACTAACTTTTTATTTAAAATATTGCTCAATATGTCCACCGCGGACTTCGATACATTTTTGCAACCTTTTCCTCCACTGGCCTATTGACTTATTGATTATTGCCTGATCAAAATTTTGCCAGCAACGGAGAATTTCTTCTTTCAAATCTGCGATAGTGTTAAGATTTCTGTTTTTGAATACCATAGCCTCTAAAGTGGACCATATTGTATAATCTACGGGATTTAAATCTGGGCTATTTGGTGGCCATTCATTGGGGTATATCAAATTGGGACATTGTCGATTTAATAAGTCAATCGTGTACGCTGATCTGTGGGACGGGGCCCCGTCTTGCATAAACACGTAATTGTCATTTATACTTTCGATTTCGGGCAACATAACTTCCAAAACCTCTCGACAGTATGCTACAGAATTAAGTTTTACACCTTGTTCTATAAAAATCACACTTGTTTTGCCCAATTGGGATACACCTAGCGAAACCATAACACTATCTGCAAAATGTCTCTGCTCGATTAACAGCCTGTTCGGATTGATGTTTTCTTTTTTAGGAGCATCATCGCAAATTCTGTTGTTTGACTATTTCTAGGAGGTCGTAAGTGAAACAGTTTTTCATCAGTGAACCAAATTTTACGTACGCTATCATTAGTTCTAAACCTTCTTTCCAAACCAACACACCTTTGTAGCCTTGACTCCCGCGCTGCAGGAGAAAGTTGGTGAACATACGTTCTTTTAAATGTTTTTAAGCCTAAATCATTTTTCACAATTCGTCTAACAGACGATCTCTTAATCCCGAACTCCTTTTCAATAATCCGTGGACTCTTACTAATGGCTGGAAAATTAACTGGACTTCGTAGATTTTCTCTGACAATTTCAATATTCCTTTCCACTCTCGCAGTTTTTGGCCGTCCGCTACCTGGCCTTCTCTCATAATTTCCATTATTTTGTCTAATTTTTTGCAATAACCGTGACACAGTCCTTACACACCAGTTTTTGTTGGGAAATTCTTTAACAATTTTCTTTGCCCCAATTTGTTTTTCTTCAAATACCGCTTTAATTATTATTTTATCGTTTTCCGACAACATCATTAACACACTCGACACTAAAATACTTTTTTGACAAATAATTATTTATACCTGACAGAACCGATTCACCTTTATTGTTTCCATGGCTTAATTTTTCTAAAAGATGAATTTGAGCCGGATGGCATGATTTTAGAAAAATACCGATAATAGGGGTAAAAAGACAGATATTTTTAAAAATTAAAAAATGTTATATTCACGAAATGTAAGGCTTTCAAAGAAGCATACTTATTTTTTCCCCAGGATTTCATATTTTTTTGCGATGCATCCGAAGTTGCGCATATTTTTAAAACTCCCTGTATTAAAAGTGATACTAGCAGCAACACTTTCGACTTGATAATTTTAAAGCTCATAGAATACTGTATATATCCTGAAAATTTGAGAAAAAAATAACAACTAATAAGGAACTTATCAATAGAAATAAAAGGTGGACATTTTTTTTTGGCCCACCGTGTATATATATATATTTATTTATTTATTTATTTTTCAGAAGATATCATTTTGACAGAAGTCCCGAAGCCAACCTTAATACATCAATATGATAGAACATTGAAGATATTATGTTCGTTCACATTACAAACAAAAATAGAAATATTATATTGTTGTCGATTAAATTAAGCCAAATTTGCCATTTTCAGGGATCATTTGTATGTTGGACAGGGTTGCCAAGTTATTTTTAGAATCTGAAATGTTGAGGAATAGATAACAATTTTGTTAGACAAAACTATTTTCTAAATTCCTTTATAGTCGATTGCACCGAAGTATTTAACCTAAGGTTAAGCTAATACCGGGTTAAGTTCCATCTAAGTTAAATAGATCGTTTCACTCAGATATTAGTTTGGGAACAGCTAAAATATGTTTTAGCGTTACGTTTCAATAAATTGATATAACCCGCCTATTTAAAATATAATTTCATTAGACTTTATACAATTAGGCTTGAGACACCCTATATACATATAGCAGATAAAAACAAGTCGTAAATTGAAGTCGGGTTTTCCGAGATTTTTTCGAGGAGATCCGAAAAGCGGATCGCTCGAGAACGGGGAGATAGTCTGAAACCGGCGCAGTGAACAGTTTATTTTGTTAATGTTTTTTCTTTTATCGTGCATTACAGCTCTGTAAAATGAAATTTATAATATTGTTATTAACATGTGTTTACATTTTGATATTGTTATTAACATAATTTGTGCATTTATTTCTTTTATTTTCATGGATAATCCATATTTGATGGCATAACATGTGTATATATTTTGATATTGTTCTTGACATAATTTGCACAATTATTTCTTTTATTTTCATGGATAATTCATATTTGATGGCATAATCTGTGTATATATTTAATGAAATCGTTTTATGCTGTGAACAACACTGCTTTAAGTGAAAACAGAAAATGTCTTATTTGCTGTCTTTTCATGCTAGGGTTTTAATATTAGTATGACTGAGAGTGTACGCAAGGGCCTTGATCAATCTATACTGACCATTTCCTACCCTGACGGGAGAATATCCTAGTTATAAATATAATGATCATTCTAGAGATATTAGCCCGTATTTGCAACTAAATAGCTGGGTAGCCTCCGTATTCCAGGACCTCAGTACCTACCAGCGGCGTCTGGTTAACTAACATAAACCTCTTGAGTTTTAAATGTATTGTTACAAGTGTGGAACTACGAATTGTGGTTCGGGAGATAGTAAATTAATTAATTATTATACTAATAAAGATTATACAGCATAATTCAGTTTAGGAATTAAGATCGAGGATTTTGCTCTGCCGTACTCATTCTCCTTGTGAATTCCAGGCTGAGTCCGGCACGCTTTTCTTTAATAAATTAGGCGTATTAGGAATTTGTGGTTTCATTTATATGACGCACCTTTCCCTCAAATTTCCTTAATTGTGTTTAGTCGAAGCGCATTAGGAATAAGTAAAATTGTGCAAGATATAATAATAACACGACGCGACGTAGGTATTGGTCCTCTTTTTAATCTATTCCTTTTAAAAGTATTTTGACGATCATTGGCCAAATAAAGACAAAGCACCATTTTACTTATCTGATTCAACTATGATGAACAGGCCCGGGACGTTATACTACAGATTGATTAATAATATTAATTAGTGTTGTAACAAGCAAATTTTATAGGCCACGTAACTTTGAAATAGGCGAGGACGTGACAACCCTGCAAGACGAGTGGCGCGCGATGGCAGTGTGGAGTCATGAAGTTATGTAATTATGATGACGATATTTGTTGAGGTTTAAGGTTTAAGGTGAAGATATTAGTGGCTGTAATATAGGCGAAATAAAACGTGTGAATTGTGGCGTTTAACTGTGTTTATTGGTATATAAAAGACGTTTTTCTAGTGATTGCCTATGGAGGAAGGCAGAATTGACGAGTCAGAGCTCCATTACGAGCGTGAAGTGGGCGAGGGTAACCACAGCGAAGGCGAATCGGCGATGGATGATGAAACAATCTCCATGGTGTATAAGCTGTTAAAAGGCGGTTTGGAGGCTAGAATCCAGCAGATTGTGGAGGCCGAAATGGCAAAGGCGACAAAACAAAAGGCGATCGCTGGTCTGGCGATACCAAGGACAACAGGAAAGGCGAAAAATCAAGTGAGTCATGCATGGGAGTAGGGTATGTTTGTGGCGTGTGCAGTTCGGGCTATAAGGAGTCAAGGGTAAGGCCATCAGGCCGCGACAATATTGACCCCTTCGATCCTGACAGCCAGGGACTCTAACGTAGTCAGGTGGTTGAACAAAATTGATCATGTGGGCGATATTCACGAATGGTCTAGCTATGAGAGAGCGTATTTTATGCAAGCGAAATTGCAAGGCGCAACAAGAGGCTCGTTTAATCGGCTCACATGGGAAGACTGGAAGGCGGCCCTTAGAGTGCATAATTTTGCTCAGCTGCTCAAGGAAATGATGGCGAGGGTTAAATTGGACGGAGAAACCATGAACCATTATTTTCATGATAAAATGGCGTTGATCGAAAGGTGTGAACTTTCAGGCACAAAGACGCTTTCGTGTTTGATTGATGGCCTACCTCTCGATCACAGGCGAATGCGAGAGCATTTAGTTGCTCCTCCCCTGGCGTCTTGTATACTTGCTTTGTTTCCTCTTTTGACAGGTATCAGCGTCCATCAACCGGTATCGTGGAATTGGAGGGGCGAGGAAGTCAAGAATCATACACTAGCGAAGGCGACGAAGACTTTGCCGAGACGAGGTGTAAAATACATGTTGAATGCAATTGCTACACCAAGAGCGAATGGTCAGGTTGAGAGGCGCGACGTGACAATCCTGCAAGACGAGTGGTGCGCGGCGGCGCGGCAGTGTGAAGTCATGACGTTATGTAATTATGATGACGATACTTGTTGAGGTTAAGGTTTTAAGTGTTGTTTACAATGTATTTATTTATTTATTTATTAAATTTATATAGTAATTTACAATTTCGTATCATTAAAGGCATTATTTATGAAATCATAACTTTTTTCCCTTTTTCACGTAGTTCCTGACACGTTGGCAGTGTTGCCTAATAATTTTTGGGTTTTGATATGTTGGAGAATACGCAAAAATCATCCGATATTTAACTCGTAAATAAGAGGCGCTGTCTGAAATTATAATTTAATTTTCTCTACCATGCTATCATTTTCTTTTAGAATATATAAATTGAGTTTTTGGCATTACTACCAACCAGTTATTTTTAAACCCGGTTTTTTTTCTCCCTAAAACCAGGATATATCACGTTTTAGAACAGCTATCCATCATCAGGAGGTTGTTCTGAGTACGGCTATAATTTTTTGTCATTATATCTTTTTAAATGCTTGTGGGTAATTTTCAGTGTTTCAGGAGAGGAAAATACATACAAGGATGGTTTCTCCCTTGCGAGCATCATCAGATTTTAAAACGAAATACGCACCGTACACGTTTGTCCACTTCAGTAATAATTATGGGTTGATGATGGTTACAAGAGAGAAACGTGTGTTCAAAAACCATTTTAAACACGCTTTCAAATTTAACGATTTAATTTTATACAATTTTTACAGTCCACGCCACTGCTCGCATTCCACAGAGAAATTAAAATCCATGGCGATACTACTAACGCCATCTCTTGCTTACAACGTTTATACACTGCATCCGGCATTCTAGAAAGCTAAAAGTAAGCGGCCTCGAAAGGCATCTGATCAATCACAGTGCTTTTTACAGAAAAGCCGCGATATGTTGTAACCACGTTTACTCATCCGAGCCCGGTGCGTATCTTACGCCGAGCCGACCAATCACAGCGCTAGCCTTCAGGATAGCCGCTTCACCCAACCTAAAAATTCCTAACATTATAGCTAGGAAGTTTTAGGATTATTTAGGGGTATCCAAAATTCCGATCTTTAATATTCGAATTTCATGAAAACTAGTCAGCAGATTTCAACCGGATTTGCGTCAAAATTTTTAATATTAATTGAGACAAACGGGCATGCTAAGTTTTTACACAATATCTCTATATTATATTAATTGCCCTTCCTATTTCCGAAGGATGTAGATTATCCCGCCAGAAGGGGCGGTGATAAAAGGGTGTTAACAACGTCTTCGAGTTGATCTAGTTATCACGTTCTAGAATTCAGTATTAAGTAACATCTTATACCTCAACCATGTAAGTCGCGCTAAAGGCGCTGTTCCCACCGGCTTGGCGCCAGGCCGCCATGCCGACAAGTTTTCACGTTTTGAGACCTCATAATCTCTCTAGTTCTTTACTCATGTGATATAGTGGTATCCAGTCATAATCATCGTCATCTCAAGCCTACAAAAAGGTATTTATCGGCACCCTGACTGCCATTACTCTTTCAAGTATAACGCTGTACCATTGCTGTACTGGAGTCCCCATTGGTCTCATCCACGGAAATTCTACAATCGAGTCTTATCTCGAACCAGAAGTAATCGAGCCCTGTCTCGAAACTCTAGTAAGTAAACACACACGTTTACATTCACATTCACTTAAACGCGGTTTTCGCTGTGCAAGCGTTCCCATTTGGTCTTGTCCGTGGCTGTTCACATTCTCTCACATTCACTCAAAACGCGGTACCATCGCTGTGCTAGTGTTTCCATTTGGTCTTATCCGTGGGTGTTCGCATTCTCTCACATTCACTCAAACGCGGTACCATCGCTGTGCTAGCGTTCCCATTTGGTCATTCTCCATGCTTTATCAAAGTTTAACACTGGTTTCTTATACTCTCGCCTTATTCTAATATAAGGCTTATTCTGCACTAGTCAGCAATCCTTTTCTCATGCTTTATTGCAATATAAAGATGCTATTTCCTACGCGGATTTCAGCTTACCTATGCTACCTGCATAGGATGTTTTACAGTCATTTTTGCGTGTACAAAAATCGCATTCACAAAGGCATCCAGGTCATGATATTATGCAATAACTGCATATCATCTCAAACTACTACATTCAAGTCATTCTCATTTGCAAGAAATTGAAGTTCATTGAACATAGAAGCTACAACAGAGACTTAGTAAGTGTTTTTTAAAATGACTTCCCCAGTGTTGGAAGATAAACTGCTGAACATTGAACGTTGCTCGTCAACTGGTGAACATAGTGTACATAGTAGCTTATAGGTGGACTTTAAGGTAATATTTATCGTGTTATTATTGCTTGTATATTACTGTATTTCATATCGTTTTTAGTCTGGTGGGTTATGTATTATTAAATAAAACTGTTGGGCTAAGTATATTTACATAGTAGTCACTTGAATTGTAGGTAATACATTACCAATGAAGTTTAAGCTGGTTTTAAATAAATAATTTTTTCTGTGTGGGGAAACGGCTATTTAGTTTTGTTACAAAAACTTCGACATTAACAGTTTTTGTGTCGAAAACCGCGAAAATGTCATCCACATACCTGTACCATACCCTTGGAAAATATTCGAACTCCTGACTGATTTCATTTTCAAATTTACTCATGAAAAGATTAGCTGCATTCCTGAGTTTACTCCTGGTAATCCAAATATAACTTGTTCAAAATGGATTGATAAAATCGAACAGTTAGCTCAAGTTAACCAGTGGGATGACCATTTGATTGTTTTAAATATGCAAAGCCGCCTAACTGGTCTGGCTAGGAAATGGTACGATAATCTACCATTATACCAATATAACTGGGCCGAATGGAAGGTCCTGCTTCTTGAAACATTTCCAGACCACAATGGTTTGACAGCAACCGTTACAAACTACCGACGGAGTCTTGGGAACAGTACTACTTTAATAAGCTGCATCTTCTCAATGCTTGTGAAATTGGCGGGAAAAAGGCTGTTTGCTGCCTGATAGATGGAATCAGGGATCCCACAATTCAAGCAGATGCACGAGCTGGTAGATACGAAAGAACCAATGAGTTGTATGCAGAGTATTTGGCATCCTTAAAAACAGAAACACCAGGTTTAGTGGAAAAAGAATACCGTCAGCCCAGAGGAATTAAACGCAGTTTTAGAGAACATGAATCCATGACAAAGAAGAGGTTCAAGAGCGAAAGCAGCGCTGATAAAATGTCCATGGTACGTTGTTATAACTGTAAAGGAAAAGGCCACTTCTCCAATCAATGCAACAAACATTGAATGTACCAACTGCAAGCGTTTAGGTCATTTATCTAAAGACTGCCGAAGGAACTCAATGAAGAATCAAATCATAATTCTCGTCCTGTTGGGGAACACAACGAAAATTATTGTTTTGATTGCTTCATTAACGATAAACCTACAAAAGCCTATGTAGATTCTGGATGTGTAGCTATTCTTATACGTGCACAAGAAGCAAAGGCCTTGAATTTGAAATGCACTCCCAGCGTTATGTCCCTCGCTGGTTATGGTGGTTCTGAGGTTACTGCCTTAGGAGAAACCAAAGTCTCGGTCGAAATCGATCTGGCCCAAGGCGATGCAAAGGCATTTGTAGAACCTGATTCAATTCAAGATGTTCCTGTCATGATAGGGCAAACCTTTCTAAATCAACCCGGGGTTCTTACGATGGTCTCTGGGGAAAAAGTAAGGATTTTGCCTACGGATGCAAACCTGAATGAAATTCTAAATTTCCCAGCAAAGAAAGTACGTCTATGGGCGACGCATACGACAATTATTCCACCCAGATCATCCGCTCTGATATCTATAACAACCCGAAAGGCCATCTACGATGATGTATACGTTCGGGGTGCTTTGCAGTTCCAATTCACGAGTACTCTATTGAAGAGTGTATTACCAATTGAGAAACAAAATTGAGATAAGTGAAAATAAAATTTTGGCTCGTTGTGTTGCGTGTTTTGAGGAGAAATTTTGTAAAAGTCCTTTAACTGTCTTATCTTCGAAAATCAAAGCAAGTAAATTATTTACAGAAAACGATCTATCCTTAAATCCGAACCTCAAATCGAATGAGGTTGTTGATTTGGTTAATGAATTTAAAATGTGTTTTGCTGGAAATAATCAGCAATTGGGGAAAACTGACTTAATTAAAATGCCAATACACCTCTCAGATGATAGTCCAATAGTTTATCGACCTTATCGTTTATCTTTCAATGAACGAAAAGTTGTGAGAGATATGGTCGATGATTTGCTGGAAAATAAATTAATCCGAGAATCTGATTCACCTTATTCAAGCCCAATTCTTCTGGTAAAAAGAAGAATGGTGAACAGCGCATGTGTGTCGATTATCGTTCACTTAATTCAAAAATCATAAAGGACAAATTTCCTCTTTCCCGTATTGACGATTTACCATGCATGATTGTTGTTTACCGTGCATGTATAATAAACAGCCAGGTGGTAAACAAGCTGGGTTTTTGCATCCAATAGAAAAATTCGATGAACCATTTGACACCCTTCATATCGACCACTTGGGGCCATTTGTAAAATCGAAGAGGAAAAATACATATTTAATTATTGTAGTTGAGGCTTTCACGAAGTTTGTTTTAATGAAACCTGTAGCCTCCACCAAAGTACGCCCAGTGATTATTTTCTTAGATAGCATAATTGAAAATTTCGGTGTCCCGAGAAGAATTATTTCAGACACAGGATTTTGTTACACTAGTAAACAGTTCGAAAAATATTGTAAGAATATGAATATTAAGCATGTTCTAAATGCAACTGCTACACCAAGGGCTAATGGCCAGGCGGAGCGATATAATCGCAAATATTGCATGCGTGTCAGCATCGTCAGAAAATGAGGAAAGATGGATGGGCCCAAAGAGGTGTAGCCAACTCGTTTCGGGCTAACGAAATATCTTTAGAGTCAACCCATGACAAAGATTTACTTGCCATTCAAAGCAAGGTAAAAATCGCCGTTACAAGCACACAAGCAATATATTTCTCTTTAAAATTACATTATCTAGGCTACATCACCTAGTTTAAGCATGCACTATAGCTACTAAAAAAAAAACTGCTGATTCGCCAGGCGGTGTTGAATCAGCGCCAGTGGCCAGCAGCTTGGTGCACCCATAGGGGGTTGTCTTAACCTAACTTAACCTACTAGGTAATGTGGTTCTGCTGTATGATACTGGGTGACCCCTTCAAAGCCCTCGCGAGTAGATTTGCAAAAAACTAATGCTGAAGATGTTATTAGTACCAGTGATTTACTGCAGGGAAAACTTAGTGAAAAACCCTGCTTAGATGCTCTCTTGGAGCAGGATGTCATGAGATAAAAACGGGCCATTGGCACTAGACAACATAGAATCTTAAAACAAAAGGTATACTAAGGTAAACGATAGATACTCAATTCTGTAAGTCTATTCAAGTAAGCTGTAATGGCATTAGGGTACGCCGGACGAGCCGCGGTACCTGCTGTGGACACATGGATGCTTCGGTGGCTTGAAGTCATATGCGTTAGGTAGTAGTTAATGTACTTTCCATTGTGCTAGTGCACTAGGCACTCTTGCACTGTCGTTGATATGATCTTGTCTCTTGTAGTTATTGGAGTATGTATCTTCTTGGGTCTTGACGTGCGTTATTGGACTTTGTCGTTGTTGGTAGTGGAACGCCTTGGATCCGTTAGTGATGGAGCGAGTGTTGTTTGTTTTTGCGATTTGAGCAGACGAGAAAATTGCTGTAGACACCTAGGCGATGCTGATCGATTTGGATTATGCAGATTTCTCCGCAAGTCCAAATCGATCACTCCAGGAGAGAACTGCACTTGATACGCAGGGTGTTACCCCCTGACCATACGGCGAGCTACCCCGTGCAGTCCCTTAACGCCTGTACACCCCCGTTTTTAGGCGGAAACCTGGCCTAGGGCATCAGCGATGCTCTCGTCCCCAGCTGTTATTGGATCATTCTAGTTTGTTAGTGATTTTTGTGATTAAAAATTTGAGAGATTTTTGAAAATTTTTAGTTTAAAATATTTGGAAATATTTGTATTTTTTGAGATTTTTGATTTTATCAAAAAGAACGAACCTTTTAGAAATTTTGAAAAGTTTTGAAAATTTTGAAAATTTTTTGGTAAAATTTTGAACTTTTTAAAATTTTAAAGATAGAATAATATTGATATTATATTTTTGGGTTTTTTAATTTTTTCTTTGTGTATTGTGTATGTGATTTAGTGTTCTGGTGGGAGTGTAAACTTTTGTGTACTGTTCTGTTTGGGTGTGTGATTCTATTGAATAGTGTTCTTATGACTGGATTTGTATGGTTGCGTACTTGTTCTAAGAATATTGTGTGTTTGCCTGCCATGTATGTTTTGATTGTGTCTACTTTGAGATCGTTGTGAATGTCTGCATTGCGAACGTACCAAGGTGCGTTCACAATTTGTCTGAGTGTTTTGTTTTGGAATGTTTGTAGTTTTTCTTTGTGGTTTGGCATGCATGTGTGTATACAATGGCTCCATATAGGATTTTGGGCTTTATTATCTGATTATAGAGCATTAGTTTATTCTTTAGTGACATTTTACTTTTTCTGTTTATTAATGGAAAGAAAGCTTGTTTGGCTGCAATGCCTTCGTTTACTTTAGCTTGTATATGTTTCTGAAAAGTGAGTTTACTATCTAGGGTTACCCCTAGATATTTAAGAGAGTTAGACCATCTTATTACTGACTTTTCTAGATTTAAATTTGGAATAGGTTTATTGCGTTTAGTTGTTATGAGCATGGCCTGGGTTTTATCTTCATTGATTTTAATATTTCTAAGTTTCTGCTCATTCGTATATGGAGTCTAAGTATTGCTGTACGTGGTGTTTGAGTCTTATGTGATTGTTGTTTATTGAGAATATGCATGTGTCATCGGCGTATATGGAGAGTTTAGTGTTTGGGTGTCTAGGTATGTCTGTTGTGTATAATGTGTATAGTGTAGGCGACAGAGGAGAACCTTGGGGTACTCCTGCCTCTAGGCGCCTTGTGGTGGATAGTGCTGTGTTTATTTGTGTTGTGAAGGATCTGTGTTTGAGGAATGATGCTATGAGTTGAGTTAGTGGCGGTGATATTTTGTGTAATCTGTCTAGTTTGTGGATAAGTCCCTCATGCCATACTTTGTCAAAGGCTTTTTCGACGTCAAGGACTTCAACTCCGGTCGATGCCCGTCTTTGTAGTCCTCTAGTCGCCTCCTCAACAAGTCTGGCTAGTTGGAGCTGGGTGTTGTGATGTTTTCTGAACCCAAATTGTTCATCTGGGATCAGATTGTTTTGCGTTATGTGTGTATTCAATCTTTCCAACATAACCTTCTCCGTCAGCTTGCTCAGTGATGAGAGCAAGCTAATAGGTCGCCAGTTTTGAGGAAAGATCAAATTTTTGTGAGGTTTTGGAGTGAGAATGATTTTTGCTTTTTTCTAAGATTTTGGAAAGTGTTTTAGTGATAGTATTGTGTTTATGATGTAAGTGAATATGAGTAAGGCTGTTTCTGGTAGGTATTTTAGTGCTCTGTTTGGTATGTTGTCGTAGCCGGGTGATTTTTTCGGGTTTAATTGCGCAATTTCTGTGGTGTTGGGTGGTCGTGTTTCGTCGTCTTGGTGTTAGTATTTCTCTGTAGTTTCTCTCTATGGTTGCCTCGTGATCTATATCCTAGGCCCCATTGCCTAAGGTGAATTGCGCTTCCAGCAAGTCTGCGAAGGCCTCAGCCTTCTCTTCGCTGGAATACACCATTCCTCTCAGTCCATGGATATTAGGATATGCCACTATGTTGCGACCTTGCATTCAGATGGTTTGCTCATTTATAGGCGGACCAGCTCTCTCAACAAGCCCCGCCCACTGTGTCCGAACACATTTGGTTGGCTGGGCCGAAGCAGCTCGCACATGTACCCATGAGGGAGTGGCATGTGTTTCTGCGCTCCTGATATTGAAAATATGAAATCTTTGAAATTATGCTTTTAAAAGCTGGTTTAGAAAGTAGCTATACGGAGAAATGGTTAGATTAATGCATTTTGTCATGTTACGCTCATTCGGGTATCTTTAACGCTAAAAACTTTTTCTCAAAAATGTCTTAGAGTAGAATTTTGGAATTTGGCACGTTTTTAGGCAACATTCGGATGTAGCCGACGGTTATTTGTTTTTGGCGATCCTATTTTCCCCTTCTCAGTTATTACGTCACATGTGCTATTTTTTAAAAATTTTCTTTTATACACGATAAATGTCCAAAAAATTAATCAATTTTGATGAAATGTTCTAGATACATTTGGAGGTCCTCCGAAATGAAAATGTTGAAAGTTGGCTTGAATTTGTGTTTTTAGAACCAGCCACCAACTTTAAATATAGGTTAGTGACTAATTCAGTTTAGAATGACTAAATACATAATGCTCTTTAAAATTATCGGCGGATACGGATGTGAAGCCCAAACCGAAATATTATACGGGCACTTAAGTATATTACATT
Source organism: Pissodes strobi (assembly GCA_016904865.1). Classification (NCBI taxonomy): domain Eukaryota; kingdom Metazoa; phylum Arthropoda; class Insecta; order Coleoptera; family Curculionidae; genus Pissodes; species Pissodes strobi. Next base: position 22,933 of record MU183736.1, read on the forward strand.
GCATATGAAAGGAAATTTATCTGCTGCTATGCAAGCATATTGTACTTATAAACATCGTTTTACGATCGATATGAGAGAATGATAAATTTAATCTTTATTGCGTTTAAGTACGGGAGTATTCATTAAGCTGATAACGTCTCATTTTGCACACCACCCAAAACAAAATAATATATCATGAAAAATATCTGTTTCTGTCATATCGTTTTAAATCTGTTTTCTATATAAGTACGCTCAAAAATACACGTACATAGTCTAATGTTTTAATTTTCTATGAAAAATGTTTTCCTTCCAAAATGACAATAAACGCTTTAGCTACATGTGAAATTTCCTCTATACCACCACAATGGGGGCTCTAAAGGGCAGGACGAGCCTTCCCTAAAATTATGAAGTAATTTTTTACTTTAATGAAATTGGCTAATTAAATTAACAGATATTTCAAACGAGAAACAAGGGCAATTTACTGCTGCCGTTCGTCCTTTTCCATAGAAACGAGAAAGGTTGCTATAACAACTCAGGTTAAAAGAATGGGTGTTAGGCAATTGTCCCAGCATTCAATAGATGCGTCAAGTTGACCCCCCTCATTCGAATTTCCTGAAAAATGTGTAATCACTTACTGTGCTCAAAGTGTGCTTTACTGTGCCGATGATATTTTGAACTGTGTCGTTTCGATATCAAAGCTATAGGGAAAAATAAGATGGGGGGCTAACCTGATGCTCAGCCCCCCAATATTTCGGACATCAGATCATACAAAAATGAATTCTGATTTAATCGGCAGTGTTCTGAACTGTGCTGAATTAGGTATTTTCTAAAAATTTCAATTTTGGACCATTTTCTGCTAGTTCCAATTTCCTGAAAAAATTATAACCACTTACTGTGCTCAAAGTGTGCTTTACTGTGCCGAGGATATTTTGAACTGTGCCATTTCGATACCAAAGTTATAGGGAAAAATAAGATAAGGGGCTAACTTGACGCTCAGTCCCCCCAATATTTCGGAAATCTGATCATATAAAAATTAATTTTAATTTAGTCGACAGTGTGCTTAAACCGTGCTGAATTAGGTTTTTCTAAAAATGTCAATTTTCGACCATTTTCTGCTAGTTATAGGGAAAAATAAGATGGGGGGCTAACTTGACGCTAAGCCCCCCCAATATTTCGAAAATGAGATCATACAAAAATTAAATCTGATTTAATCGGCAGTGTCCTGAACTGTGCTTAATTAAGTTTTTCTCAAAATTTAATTTTTAGGTCATTTTCTAACAATTTCTAAACAATTTTTGGCCATTTTCTAATAAAAACCTAATGACGCTAAACCCCCCAAAAATGGATTGTGACTTAAATGGCATTTTTTCAAAATGTCAATTTTTGGCCATTTTCTGACCTAACAGTGGGCTAACTTGACGCTCGCCCCTCCCCAAAATGTTGGAAATCAGTTTCAAACAAAAATGAATTCTGATTTAATCGGCAGTGTTCTGAACTGTGCTGGACTAGGTCTTTCTTAAAATTTCAATTTTTGGCCATTTTCTGATCTAACAGTGGGCTAACTTGACGCTCGCCCCTTCCCAAAATTTTGGAAATCAATTTCAAACAAAAAGTAATTGTGATTTAATCGGCAGTGTGCTTAACTGGGCCGATGATATTTTAGAAGGCTATGAAATGAAAACGGTTCAAGATAAAAAAGTAACATTTTCATCACATTTCTATCTTAACTTTCAAAATGTTATCCAATGACATACATTTTGACTAACGTCAACTTACATCAAAATCTATCAAAAAAAAGGGTCAGGTGGCAGTAAAATATTCTTTTTAAAAAGTGAAGATAGGAATGTGAAAATCTCACTTTTCTATTTCAAACAGTTTTCATTTTATAGTCTCCTGAAATAGGCAAAACAACGATTTTCAATTTTGTTAATATTTTAAAATCAGTTGATCGTAAATCTGCAAGTGATGCATCAAATTACATATATTTTTAAGCAGAAGCAAGATATTGGAAAATATAAAGGATGTTCCATTTAAAACCCAATGTTGCCATTTGCCCGAGAATAACAACCGCAGAGAAGCGACAAAAGCCGTCGGCACCTTTGAAGTTGGAGAGCTAAGTTCACTTTGTCATATGTGACAGATGACCGATTTAATACACTGAGAGAAATGTAATGAAAGGAAAAGAAATGCTATACACCGATAAAACATGTAATTAATTACATGTTTATTATTTACTTTAGTAGAAATGTATTATGAATAGTAGTTATCTTTTAGGATTTAACGGTTTACTGATTTGTCGCGTTCTAACCTTTTTGAAGTGAATACTTCTTTGGTTTCATGAGAGTGATTTTTCAAGGTCGCATCACGACAAGGTTTATGTTTTCGTCTCGCGTTACGAAATTTTCGTATCGTTGATTGGACAACTAACCCAAACTAACCAAATCTATTAAAACTGTTTATAGCCTATCGGAACCGGCTCAAATAAGTAAAATAAGCTGATACTAAGGGAAACTAACCCAAAGTTGATTCGACGACTAACCCAAACTAACCAAATCTATTAAAATTGTTTATAGCGTATCGGAACCGGCTCAAATAAGTAAAATAAATTGAGACTAAGTGAAACTAACCCAAAGTTGATTAGATGTCTAACCCAAACTAACCAAATCTATTAAAACTGATTATAACGTATCGGAACTGCGTTAAATGACTAAAATTAGTTGAGAATAAGTGAAACTAACCAAAAGTTGAATCGACGACTAACCCAAGCTAACCAAATCTATTAAAATTAATTATAACGTATCGCAACCGGTTCAAATGACTAAAATAAGTTAAGACTAAGTGAAACTAACCGGAAGTTGATTGGACGACTAACCCAAAATAACCAAATCTATTAAAATTGTTTATAGCGTATCGGAACCGGCTCAAATAAGTAAAATAAGTTGAGACTAAGTGAAACTAACCCAAAGTTAATTCGACTAGCCCAAACTAACCAAATCTATTAAAATTGATTATAACGTATCGGCACCGCTTTAAATGACTAAAATAGGTTGAGAATAAGTGAAACTAATCGAAAGTTGATTGGACGACTAACCCAAACTAACCAAATCTACTAAAATTAATTATTACGTATCGGAACCGGTTCAAATTAAAATAAGTTGAGCCTAAGTGAAACTAACCGAAAGTTGAATCGACGACTAACCCAAAACTAATCAAACCTATTAAAATTGATTATTATAACGTATCGGAATCGCTTCAGATGACTAAAATAAGTTGAGAATAAGTGAAAGACCTCACAGGAATCGAGGGACGGGAGGCGCGAAACCCTATAAAAGGAAAATGCGCACTCACTATGAAACAGTTGTTGGCTAGCAGTTTTAAGGTGCATACGAGTACCTGTGAATATTGTGGGTTCTTTGTGCGAGAAATTGAATATACCTTGGCAACGTCTCAGAGGACTGCGAATGTTGTATGTCTAACTACGTTAATATTGTTGGCTTAACATCGGTAACCGGCTGGATTGACGAACGGTAGCCGGCTGGCCTACAGGTCAACAATATCAATGAGTGAAGTCTGCAAAGGGATTTCATGGCTTTTCAAGTAAAATAACGACTAGTTAAATTGTCAAGCAAATGCCGAAAGTAACGCGAAAACGTACTAAGACAGTAAAGGCAAACCAAACTGATACAGAATTAGTCCAAAGTGAACTGCGTAGAATTGCAGGTGAGACATTATTTCAATAGCAAATAAATCACACCTTTCTTTAATTTATATGCCTATTCAGTTATCTGACTCTATTAATCGCTTTTGGCAAAGAAAATGGGTAAATAAAAAATAGGACTCTACCAACACATTTTTTCTTGTGGCACGAGACAAACATGATAAGGATGTCTCTTTTATTTGTGAATTATACGAGTATAAACTTATTTTAGTCATTTGAAGCGGTTTCGATCCGTTATAATCAATTTTAATAGATTTGGTTAGTTTGAGTTAGTCGTCGGCGATTCAACTTTCCGTTAGTTTCACTTATTCTCAACTTATTTTAGCCACTTGAAGCGGTTTCGATCCGTTATAATCAATTTTAATAGATTTGGTTAGTTTGGGTTAGTGGTCAAATCAACTTTCGGTTAGTTTCACTTTGTCACAACTTATTTTAGTCATTTGAATCAGTTCCGATACGTTATAATCAATTTTAGTAGATTTGGTTAGTTTGGGTTAGTAATCCAATCAAATTTCGGTTAGTTTTACTTATTCCCAACTTATTTTAGACATTTGAAGCGGTTCCGATACGTTAGAATCAATTTTAGTAGATTTGGTTAGTTTGGGTTAGTCGTCCAAGCAACTATCGGTTAGTTTCACTTAGTCTCAACTTATTTTACTCATTTGAACCGGTCCCGACACGTTATAATCAATTTTAAGAGATTCGTTTAGTTTCGGTTAATCGTCGAACTAACTTTTGGTTAGTTTCACTTAGTCAGAACTTATTTTACTCATTTAAAGCGGTTCCAATGCGTAATAATCAATTTTAATAGAATTGGTTAGTTTGGGTTAGTCGTCGAATCAACTTTCGGTTAGTTTCACTTATTCTCAACTTATTATAGTCATTTGAAGCGGTGCCGATACGTTATAATTAATTTTAATAGATTTGGTTAGTTTGGGCTAGTCGTCGAATCAACTTTCGGTTAGCTTCACTTATTCTCAACTTATTTTAGTCATTTGAAGCGGTGCTGATACGTTATAATTAATTTTAATAGATTTCGTTAGTTTGGGCTAGTCGTTGAATCAACTTTCGGTTAGTTTCACTTATTCTCAACTTATTTTAGGCATTTGAACCGGTGCCGATACGTTATAATTAATTTTAATAGATTTGGTTAGTTTGGGCTAGTCGTCGAATCAACTTTCGGTTAGTTTCACTTATTCTCAGCTTATTTTAGTCATTTGAAGCCGTTCTCATACGTTATAATCAACTTCATTAGATTTGGTTAGTTTGGGTTAGTCGTCGATTCAACTTTCGGTTAGTTTCACTTATTCTCAACTTATTTTAGTCATTTGAACCGGTGCCGATACATTATAATTAATTTTAAAAGATTTGGTTAGTTTGTGCTAGTCGTCGAATCAACTTTCGGTTAGTTTCACTTATTCTCAACTTATTTTAGCCATCTGAAGCCGTTCTCATACGTTACAATCAACTTCATTAGATTTGGTTAGTTTGGGTTAGTCGTCGATTCAACTTTCGGTTATGGCGCGTTTTCACGGGTCGATCTGAGTTGAACGATTTGGGTCGTTCGACCATAGTTCGACCTGTGTTGAAAGCAAAAAGGTTTACATGGTAGGCGATGCATGTTGAATACAATTATTCAACATGCATCGCCTACCGTGTAAAACCTTTTTGCTTTCAGGAAAATGAGGTCAGGTCAAATTATTGATGTAGGAGTGCAATTAATTTGTTGTTCAATTTGAGATAAAATAATGGCAAAATTCAAAAAGAAGAGATTTCTCTTCCTCTCGAAGGTGTTGGACACGAACGTAAATTTTAAGACAAAAATACCCATGGTGCATCACAAAGTCTGCTTCGAGAATAATTCTCGTTGATTGTGGAAGTTCCGGAGGCTTATAGGAATCATCTAAGAATTGAGAATGCACATTTTGATGACCTTTTAGAAAAAAACTGTTGGAATAATTCAAAGAAACGATACAAATCTGTACGACGAGAAGTTTACACATTCGATTCCAGTCGTTCGACATCGATTCGGCGACAATCGCCGGCCAAAAGTAGACTAGACAGTCGTTCTACTTCCGTCGAATCGACTCACTCCGCCGAACGGCCAAGCCGAAAGATGGTTTACATATTCAATTTTCTTTCGATTCAATAATCGATCCAAATCGTTCAACTCAGATCGACCCGTGAAAACGCGCCTTTAGTTTCACTTATTCTCAACTTATTTTAGTCATTTGAAGCGGTGCCGATACGTTATAATTAATTTTAATAGATT
>MU183736.1:29266-69854 GCA_016904865.1 Pissodes strobi
TTTTAATAGATTTGGTTAGTTTAGGCTAGTCGTCGAATCAACTTTGGTTTAGTTTCACTTAGTCTCAACTTATTTTCCTTATTTGAACCGGTTCCGATACGCTATAAACATTTTTGATAGATTTGGTTAGTTTGAGTTAGTCGTCAATCAACTTTCGGTTAGTTTCACTTAGTCTCAACTTATTTTAGTCATATGAACCGGTTCCGATACGTTATAATCAATAATTTTAAGAGATTTGGTTAGTTTGGGTTAGTCGTCGAATCAACTGTCGGTTAGTTTCACTTAGTCTCAACTTAGCAACAATATTCAGATTTTCAGCGAATAAACTTCCATTGCATCTACATGCTCTTCTACAGTTAAATGACAACCCTGACTTGAAGGATCCAACAATTCAGCAACGAAATGAATTGGTCCTAAATCCATACATTTATTTCCTTTAATTTTCTGGAAAATAGTGTCTTTCTCGACCTTTGTTACTGGAAATTGTGGTAAAAGGGCAGGATTTTTGTGCAAATCGTTAAAAGCATGATACACTTTATGAATTAGACATTCATTGCATTCAAACTGTGTTATCAAAATTACAATTGGTTATAAAATTGATATTAGTTTTTCAACTCAAAAAATATTGTCATCTAAAATTCGGGATTTTAATTCTTTTTGTTAACAGTCTGTGGCCTGCTCCTTTACTGCTGTGTGTTTGCAGTGTGTTCTTGCAAGTAAAAAGACTTTGTAGAGTGTCAAGAAAAGTTCCCAACGGGTTTTCACTGGCATTTTTAAACTGACTGTAATATTTTTCTAGGGGTTAATCCTAGTGAATAGCGCATTTAAAATGTATTTTTTTAGACATTTGACGAAAATATGCAGTCTTCACTATGAAAACTAATAACTAGTTAAATGAAGGTCGCGTCGTCAAACAGTTTGAGACACTTTGTATTCATGGTAAAATAAAAATAACATAACATATCGTGAGGGGCATGGATCGATTAGGTATAAGCCAAGGGAAAAAGGTGCTGCCTTTGTTAATGGATTGTTTGCATGCTCCAATTAGGGCTATTAGAAAATCTGGACAGTGCCGGATTAATCGCCACGAAGTGTGTCTGTTAGACACTCTCATCGTACGCAAAGGTAGAAAATATTTCAACCACGCTTATGATATGATTGCTTTTAAATGAAAAGCCATATTTGAAGCACTTAAAGCAAGAAAAATTCAGTATCTCTAATGTTTGTATAATAATATATAAAAAAATTGTTTTTTACATATTAGTTTATTAATCTCAACCATCAAGTGATCAAAAAAAAAATTTCTGCCTTCCTAAATCGACGAATTTATCGTTAACGTTCTTGTTGGTATTGTCAATGGTAAGTCGAGAGCCCATCGCGTGTCATGCTGAGGGGCAGGACCCCGAATGCTATGACGATTCTTGTATATCAGGGATGCTGCAAGATGTGCAAAGAGGCAAGACAGAAAGTGAGTTCGACAAGATTCTCTATGACCCAGATTTGCGACAAAGCGGACAGCCTTCTTCTGAAGAAGGAACAAAATATTCAGCAGATATCGGATACTAACACCCCAAAATGGAATTTCATATCTGACTGGGCCAATTCAAAACGCGTCCTTCTAATTGCAAAACATATCGATGAAAGCCTCCCGCTCAACTTCAAAATGTGATCTTCAAATCAAAGTTCATAATCAATCAAAACGTCCAGGAACTTAGTCACCGACGCCTCCCGAAGAGGATCATCCCCCAACTGCATGCCGTACATATTACACTTACACCCTACAATGTAAGTTTTCGTAATATTAAGAGAGACAGTTGGCATCGCACCACTCTTTAATCTTTAACAAGTCATTAGTGATTCTTTCCCTAAGTTGCTCAGTATCCTCAGTGTGCCACACAACAGAGGTGTCTTCAGCAAAAAGAGTGTAAATTTTCCTGACATTCTAACTTGGGTAAAGTCATTTCCATATATCAAGAAGAGAAGGGGTCGCAAGAGAGATCCCTGGGGAACCCCGCGCTCCACCCCCACAGCCGCCGAACGCACACCAGACACACTCACTGACTGATTGCGACCACCAAGATAGGAGGCAAACCATGCAAGAGTCGAGCCCCTAAACCCATATCTCTCGAGTTTGGACAGCAGTATTCCGTGGTCCACGCAGTCAAATACCTTTGACAGATCACAAAACACAGCTGCCCGCCTTGCCCCCATTAATATAGGTGTAAACCCCCTCCAGCAAATTAACGATGCCGTTATGGACATCCTTTGAGTCTTGAAATCCAAATTGATTTGGCGTAATTACATTATGTGTCTCGAGGTACTTGCATATTTTCCTCTTTGCAATTTTCTCAATAACTTTTAAGGGATTATGCAACAGGAAAATAGGACGAAAGTTAGAGAGTTCGTTGAGATCGTCCGCTTTGTGCAGGGGTATGACTATTGCCGACTTAAGGCATGACGGAAATACACCTTTGGACCAGGCGTCATTGATAACTTCACCCAGGGCATCTAGAGCGCAGTCAGGCAACCACAAAAAGACTTCCGCCGAGATTTGATCATCACCAGCTGATTTTCTATTCCCCATGCTGATTAGTGCTTTTTTAACCTCCTGGATGTGAGTGGGGAAAAAACAAAACGTATCATGCAAGAAGAAACCATCCAGAAACGAGATAGGATCAACAGCCGTCGACAAATTTCAAATCAAACTGCCCGCGATACTTCAGTGAAATGTAGTCAATCCATCAGGGTCAATTAAAATCTCGTGACACCCATGGCCGATCTATTGCACCACTCACTAACGATTGACCAGTTCTCCCGCTGTCTTTTCCTAGCGGACAAGAGCCTCTCACTATAACTCCAACTGGTACTGAATGCCAGCACCACAAAGGTTCTTACGTAGAATTTCTCGCCTATAAGCATTCAGTTGCACTTGCATAGTAAAACAAACAACTTTACATTTCATTAAGTCAGATACATATATTTCATTCTCCTTTTCCAAGGCTTCGGTAGTAGTCATGAAACTGGTCCTCAGCTTATTCAGGCCACATAATTCACCTTCAGTGGCTTGAATGATTTCATCATATTTTTTTTTACCTGCTGATTAAGTTCACTTTTATTATAATTTCATCATTCTGTATCTTTATTTTATCTCTTTCCGCACCAAAAACGCTGTCCTCGAAGTCCTGAGTTCTTCTGACTCTGATGATTCGATAATTAAGTTTCACAAAAATTAGCAAATTTCGATCTCATGCATGCCATACAGATATTTTCATGGTGTTTTTAAGTATGTTTTGTGTGCTGATTACTGGGTTCGATCCTGAATGATGTATTTTTTGTTTACTACGTGATAAATTGCCATCTAAATGGTCGCAAATGGCAGCACTGGACTCGGCTATTATAATTAAATTTCACAAGTGCCACATAGTATGAAAAGTAATGCATTATAGGATCTGTGATTTTGGTTATAAAATCAACCATCTGTTCTCAGAACGCTTTCAAGTAGATAAATATGTTTAGTACTTAAATGATTATATATTAAGCACATAGTATACAAATATCAAGTATTTTGTTATCGTTAGAAGTAGTCTAAGATATTTTTAGATATTATCAACACCTTGGAAAAATTCAAATTTACCCGAAAACCCCCGTTTTTGTCGCAACTACCAGATATAAAATCACAAATCTTGACGGTATAACGAAATAAAATCTAATAATAATTGTTGTTGAATTAAACCCTTTTATTCTTATGGCTAATCAAATTCCGGTAAAATCGTATCGTTAAATTTTGTAGAACGTAAATACAAAGTTTAATTTCACTAGAAAAATTACTGCGCCTAATCGTACGTTGTCAAATTCAACTTAAAATGATAAATCCGTCTCAATTTAATGATAAACTCGTTAATGTGTTGCAATATTTCAACTAGGAAATTGACGTATTCGAGCGCTTGAAGTAGCTACAATGACGAATTTCTCACTTAAAGGAAAAACTAAACTTGTATTTATCTGTATTTTAATCTTAAAATTTATTATTTCAGTTATATGGTTGATTTAAATAATATCATGAGCGTTCGAGCGGTCCATATGCCCATATCGAATAATTTTGTCAGAATATGTTGGCCTTTTGATACTTCTGTTCTGTTGTGATGGGATGGTCCAATTACATAATACATAAAAATTTTCTCCCAATAATTACGGTGATAGTTCAGCAATTTTTGTTCTCGCCTCGTTGCGGTGCCTCAGCCATATGGTTTGGGAAATTTCCTTTAACTGTAATACCGTTCGAGAAGGGACCAAAGGGTTGCTTACACACGTACAGGGAGGCCCGTTTAATATGGGATGACACCTTATCTTAGAATCTAAGGGGTGTACCAAAAAAAGTTTAATGCAAAAGTTGTTTGGATTAACTTAAGTTTTCAACATGTTATATTTTATATGTACAGGGTGTTCGTTTTTCGTGAACAAGTATCAACTTCCTTATTTAAAAAATAATATCCTGTATATTAAGGCATTTTTTAATTCCCCATAAAATTCTAGATGTATTTTATATATAATATCCTATTCCTAAGTTTAACCGTTTTTGACATATTTTGAGTTTCATGTCAAAAATGACGTTTGCAGGTCTAAATGTAACTATCAATTTCTCCTATTGAAAGCCTTTATTATTTAATTGGAGTTGGTTTCTTTGTAGAAGGTAGTAGTCTGTGTTAGGAGTTTTATAATAAATAAATACAGGGTGATCAAAAACTAACATTAAAAATTTAAATGAAAAAATCGGTAAAAGTCAATTTTTCAAATGGAAACCCCCTATTTTTATAATTTTATCTTATTTAGCATTCAAAATAAGGGCGATTTTGTATAAGGTTGTCTCTTCGAATAACTGAAATATTGGCAATTTAAGATTTTTCTATTGTAAAAATGCGGCTTTAAAGGTTTTCCCGTATATTTTTAAGTACATTTAATAAACATAAGACATTGCAGTCGTCCTATGGCGTATAGCTAGCACGGGTGCTGTTTCTGTATATGCCTGCGGGTAGAGACCGACCGAATTTCGTTTTCGGTTTCGGTTTTCGACTTTTTAGGAAAATATCCTTTTCGGCCGAAAAAAAAATTATTGGTTGACTCGTCGCTCTTGTCACTCTTGCTGGCTGACCAGGATCACCTAAGACCTTTAGGCTGTCACTTCCGCTTCGTTCTCGCTTGAGTCAACACGTATTGGGTCGCGGCTCTCTTGTCGTCATTTTGGGTAACACGTGAAAATGTTGCAGGGACCGTGTTGTCTCCCCGAGGAAGAATCGGGCATCGTGGCTAGCGTCGTCTGTGCCGTTCAGAGTTTTAGCCAGTGAAAGTACCCACTCACGCCGGCACCCAGGCCGGGGAAGGGGGGGTGGGGGTGGGGTGGGGTAGGTGCGGCTGTTACCGTGGGACCATTTTTATATGTGCGTGCATTAGCTTATAGTTTTGTGCAAAATTTGCGAATCGCCAGGGACACATCCCGTCTTACTGGAGGTTCCTACCAAATGGGTCCCTCAAACTGGTATAACATGTAACGCAGCAGAAGGGTAGCTCTGCCTCTGCCTAAGCGCCGGAAGAGGGGCGGATTGCCTTGCCCAAAAGGGGGGCACTAGAAACAAACAAACAACCTTTAGGTGATATGTGACCAGGATCACGAGTGATTACAGACAGCTTGCGAAACACATTCCCACGCCTGATGAGTCCTGGACTTGCGGGCGCATCACAAATACACGCGTTGTTTAATGTTTACATTTGTATTTTTTTTTTCACTTCATGCAATGCCCTCCGATGCAATGTCTTTTGAAAGGGAGCAGGTATAATCGGATAGGGTAAGTACTTTTATTTATTATTTATTATTTATTTCAGATGAAACACCTATTTTAATCAAAATTTAACCAAAAATACGTTTTTGATACCCTACATTTTCGTTCTCTCTAATTATTGCTTATTACTTCAATATTCATTTGGAGGACTGCAAAAATATAAATCTGGGGTCAGAAATGAATCCGAATCTGAAGCTAACTTCAGCGACATAATATCACGATATACAGGGTGTCCGGAAATACCGTTCAAACAATTTCCGAAGTGATTCTACATAAGAAAACATGAAAATATTTTCGTATGAACCTGAGTTCGGATATGCATAGTTTCCAAGATACAGGGCATCAAGCTTTAAAAGAAAAACGATTTTTTATTAATATCTTCAATATCGTTTTAACGATTTTGATGAAATTTGGTAGCGTTATCTGTAATAATAAGAGGCTCATTTAGCCTTAATTAGGTTAAAAATTTAAAATCCAGTGGAGTCCCGGAGGGCAACATACCGAGTATTATTAAAAAAAATGTGCGCTACTGACTTTTTTAAACATTTTATATTTTTTTCAAAGTATGTGGTTAAAAATACAACATTTTTGTTTCTTGAATTATTTTCGTATATTGCTTCGTTTTCGAAAAAAAATCAAAACCAGTTTAGTACATTTCCAAACTTTTTTAAAAAATCAGTTTTTTATTAATATCTTAAATATCTATTGACCGATTCTGTTGAAATTTGGTAATCTTGTCTGTGGTAATATGGGGTTCATTAAGCTTTAATTAGATTAAAAATATGAGGTTCAGTGGCGCCTCGGGAGGCATCATACCGAATATTATTGACAAAAAGTGACTTTTTCAAAAGACTTTGATTTGATAAAATGTTTAAAAAAGTCAGTGGCGCACTTTTTTGTCAATAATATTCAGTATGACGCCCACGGGATGCCACTGGACTTTATACTTTTAATCTAATTAAGGCTAATATTTTTAAGATATTAATAAAAAAATCGATTTTTTTAAAAATGAAGTTTGGAAATGCAATAAACTTTTTTTTTCTCGAGAACGAAGAAAGATACAAATACAATTCAAGAAGCGAAAATATTGTATTTTTAGTTACTACGACAAAAATATAAAATGTTTAAAAATATCAGTGGCGCACATTTTTTTCTCAATAATATCCGATATGACGCCTCCGGGACGCCACTGGACTTTATATTTTTAATCTAATCGAGTCTAAATGAGCTCCTTATTATTGCAGATAACACTAAAAAATTTCGACAAAATCGGTAAAAGCATATTTAAGATATTAATAAAAAATCGATTTAAAAAAAAAGTTTGGAAATGTAATAAACTAGTTTTTATTTTTATTTCTCGAAAAGGAAGCAAGATACGAAAGTAATTCAAAAAGCAAAAATGTACTTTTAGTTGCTTAATACGATAAAAATGTAAAATGTTTTAAAAAGTCAGTGGCGCACATTTTTTTGTCAATAATACTCGCTATGACGCCTCCCGGAACGCCACTGAAGCTTCAAAATCGGTAAAAGCATATTTAAGATATTAATAAAAAATCGGTTTTTTTAAATAGTTTGGAAATTTAATAAACTGGTTTTTATTTTTTTTCCTCGAGAACAAAGCAAGATACAAATACAATTTAAGGGGCGAAAATGTTGTATTTTTGGTTGCTTAATACGAGAAAATTATAAAATCTTTAACAAAGCCAGTGGCGCCCATTTTTTTCTCAATAATATCCGGTATGAAGCCCCCGGGACGCCACTGGACTTTATATTGTTAATCTAATTGAGTCTAAATGAGCTCCTTTTTATTGCAGATAACACTACCAAATTTCAACAAAATCGGTAAAAGTATATTTAAGATATTAAGAAAAAAATCGATTTAAAAAAAAAGTTTGGAAAGGTAATAAACAAGTTTTTATTTTTGTTTCTCGAAAAGGAAGCAAGATACGAAAGTAGTTTAAGAAGCAAAAATGTACTTTTAATTGCTTAATAAGATAAAAATATAAAATGTATAAAAAAGTCAGTGGCGCACTTTTTTTTGTCAATAATATTCGCTATGACGCCCCCCGGGACGCCACTGAAGTTTATATTTAAAATCTAATTAAGGCTAAATTAGCCCGTTATCATTACAGGTAACGCTACCAACTTTCAACAAAATCGGTAAAAGTATCTTTAAGATATTAATAAAAAAAACTCCACTTTTTAAAATAAAGTTTGGAAATGTCGAGGGAAATGTAATAAACTGGCTTTTATTTTTTTCTCTCGAAAACGAAGCAAGATACAAATACAATTCAAGAAGCGAAAATGTAGCATTTTTAGTTGCTTAATGCGACAAAAATATAAAATCTTTAACCATGTCAGTGGCGCATATTTTATTTCTCAATAATATCTGGTATGACGCCCCCGGGACGCCACTGGACTTTATATTTTTTATCTAATTGAGTCTAAATGAGCTCCTTATTATTGCAGATAACGTTACCAAATTTCAACAAAATCGGTAAAAGTATATTTAAGATATTAATAAAAAAAATCGTTTAAAAAACATTTTTATTTCTCAAAAAGGAAGCAAGATACGAAAGTAATTCAAGAAGCAAAAATGTACTTTTAGTTGCTTAATGTGATAAAAATATAAAACGTTTAAAAAAGTCAGTGGCGCACTTTTTTTGTCAATAACATTCGCTATGACGCCCCCCGGGACGCCACTGAAGTTCATATTTTAAATCAAATTAAGGCTAAATAAACGCGTTATCATTACAGGTAACGCTACCAACTTTGAACAAAATCGGTAAAAGTATCTTTAAGATGTTAATAAAAAAACTGCATTTTTTAAAATAAAGTTTGGAAATGTAATAAACTGGCTTTTATTTTTTTTTTCTCGAGAACGAAGCAAGATACAAATACAATTCAAGAAGCGAAAGTGTTGTATTTTTAGTTGCTTAATACGACAAAAAAAACAAAGTCAGTGGCGCACATTTTTTTTCTCAATAATATCCGGTATGACGTTCCCGGGAAGCCACTGGAGATTTTTAATCTAATTGTGTCTAAATGAGCTCCTTATTATTGCAGAGAACGTTACCAAATTTCAACAAAATCGGAAAGAGTATATTTAAGGTATTAATAAAAAAATCGATTTTTTAAAAAAGTTTGGAAATGTACCAATTGTTTTTTTTTCTCGAAAACGAAGCGAGATACGAAAACAGTTCAAGAAGCAAAAATGTTGTACTTTTAGTTGTTTAATGCGAAAAAAATATAAAATGTTTAAAAAAGTCAGTGGCGCACAATTTTTTTGTCAATAATATTCGGTATGACGCCCCCCCGCCCCGGGACGCCACTGGACTTTGTATTTTAAGGCTAAATGAGCCGGTTATTATTACAGATAACACTAACAATATGCAACAAAAATGGTAAAAGTATATTTAAGATATTAATAAAAAAGTCAAATTTTAAAATAAAGTTTGGAAATGTAATAAACTGGTTTTTATTTTTTATCTCGAGAACGAAGCAAGATACAAATACAATTCAAGAAGCGAAAATGTTGTATTTTTAGTTGCTTAATACGCCAAAAATATAAAATGTTTAAAAAAGTCAGTGGCGCATATTTTTGTTGTCAATGATATTCGATATGACGCCTCTCGAGACACCACTGGACTTTATATTTTTAATCTAATTAAGTCTAAATGAGCCCTTTATTATTACAGATAACACTACCATATTTCAACAAAATCGGTAAAAGTATATATAAGATACTAATAAACAAATCGATTTTAAGAAAAAAGGTTTGAAAGTGTAATAAACTGGTTTTTATTCTTTTTCTCGAAAACGAAGCAAGATATGAACAATTCAAGAAGCAAAAATGTTGTATTTTTAGGTGCTTAATACGTTAAAAATATAAAATGTTTGAAAAAGTCAGTATCGCACATTTTTTTCCAATAATATTCGGTATGACGGACGCCCCCGGGACGCCAATCGACCTTATATTTTTAATCTAATTAAAGCTAAATGAGTCCCGTATTATTACAGATAACACTACCAAATTTCAACAAAATCGGTAAAAGCATATCTAAGATATTAATAAAAAAATTTGATTTTTACCAAAAGATTTGAAAATGTAATAAACTGTTTTTTTTTTCGAAAACGAAGCAATATAGGAATAATGCAAGAGCAAATATATTGTATTTTTAGTTGCTTAATACGATAAAAATATGAAATGTTTTAAAAAGTCAGTGGCGCACATTTTTTTATCAATAATAGTCGGTATGACGCTCTCCGGGACGCCACTGGACTTTATATTTTTAATCTAATTAAAGCTAAATGAGCCTCTTATTATTACAGATAACACTACCAAATTTCATCAAAATAGGAAAGAGCATATTTAAGATATTTATAAAAAAAATCGATTTAAAAGAAAAAAGCTTGGAAATGTAATAAATCGGTTTTTTTTTTCGAAAACGAGGCAAGATACGAAAATAACTAAAGAAGCAAAGATGTATTTTTAGTTGCTTAACACGAAAAAATATAAAATGTTGGAAAAAGTCAGTGGCGCCCTTTTTTTCTCTCAATAATATTCAGTATGACGCCCCCGGGACGCCACTGGACTTTATATTTTCAATCTGATTAAAGCTAAATGAGCCCCCTATTTTTACACATAACACTACTAAATTTCAACAAAATCGGTAAAAGTATATTTAAGATATTAATAAAAAAATCCATTTAAAAAAAAAGTTTGGAAATGTAATAAACTGGTTTTTATTTATTTTTTTTTGTCGAAAACACGAAACCAATTTAAGAAGCAATAATGTTGTATTTTTAGTTGAGTAATACGAAAAAAATACAATTTGTTTAAAAAAGTCAGTGATGCACATTTTGTTGTCAATAATATTTGATATGTCGCCCCCCCCCCCCCCCCCCCCGGCACGCCAATGGACTTCATATTTTTAATCTAATTAAGGCTAAATATGCCCCCATTATTACAGATAACACCACCAAATTTCAACAAAATCGGTAAAAGGATATTTAAGATATTAATTAAAAAACGATTTTTTTACAAAAGTTTAACACCCTGTATCATGGAAACTATGCATTTCCGGACCCAGGTTTATATGAAAAACTTTTTTTTATGTAGAATCACTCCTGAAATTATTCAAACGGTATTTCTGAACACCCTGTATATATCAACCATACTTATTATCATTGATTTATCTTTTTAGATACTTTAATAATAATGATGATGCGCGGTTGATTAGCTAAAATACCTATTTTCCCGATCGATCAGTCAAGCAGCGATTAAGCCTATTCTGCCGAACAATGATTGCGAAATATGGTCATAATATAATTTCCCTTTTCAATAAAAATACATTTTATATAAACGCGCCATAGCCGCCTAAAGAAGTTTTTTTAACTCCAAAAGAGTGGCTAGATCGGGGACATGAACTTATGACGTTATCCTGTATAAAATAATGTTTTTAACGCTAACAAAATTGCCTTAATTCGGGTTAGTTAAAAAAATATTACATTTATAAATTCTGTCCAATAATTACTATAACCATTTTCCGCAAATTGGTATTTAAAATAATTAGCACAATTTTCAAACTAGTGACTTACCTGCTAAAAAAAACTGTACTGAAAACGATTAATCACTCGACACGAACACGTAAACAACCTTGGTGCGTCAACCTGCTACTGGCACCGCTGGTACTATATAAAATTTAGAAAATTACACAATTTAGGTACGTAAAACGCCGCAAAAAAAACCTTCTGTTATATCTAATCGCGTCGCGACCCAATCAAATTTGAAAAACACCTCCTAACGCAAGCTATATTATATATTTAAGCCCCGTTTACAATAGGTAGTGGAAATATAAATATAAAGATTCTCCGAATCGGGATGGTGTTATCAACGAACAGGTGCGGGCTAAGGGCAATAATCATCACAAAAATAAATAACGTAAATAAAAAGGTCGCATGTGAGTAACGGATTCGCTTGACGTTCCACACCGCCGAAGTGCGTCCAGAGTCCACTGGAATCTGTTATTTTCGTTTTGTACTAGATCGCTAGATTTTAAAGAAATGTACCATTTTATAGTACGTTGTCTTAAGCTAGCCTACAGTGAAGAATCAGTTGAAAAAAAATGCCAGATTTTTCTAAAGTGAAATAAAATGCACCTGCAACAAATCGGTTTACGTAAGGGTCGAGTAACAATTGTTTAAAAATCACAGTTTTGATTTGTATTTGAGTAGGATATGCATGGTGTTCAAAAGTAGAGTAAAAAACGATTTTACACATTAGAATTACAAAACAATAGCTGCATACAATACATATTCTTTGGTTCAGGAAACGCCCGTGAAACAAGCCTTTTTATTATTATTATTATTTTCGAGACCGTATATATACGTCATCATCCAAGCCATAATAGGTTCATATTAACTTTTTCTTTGCGCCCTAGCGTATTAGCGAAGCATTTTTGAGCCACGCTCTATCAATTTCACGAATTGAATAGGAATGTATATCGAAAACGGTCGAATAGGATCAAATCCAGAAATCTAGCAGCCCTCTTCTTGTATCGCAGGGCGTAATAAATGTGGTGGAATCTCACTATTTTTTGAAACTAAAAAAAATGTTAACGTATTATTAATGATATGATTCCTAGAACACTTCATTTTTCCTTAATTTACTAACCTTGCCTTATATTCCCACACTTTTGCGTGATTCGTTGCATTTTTGCACTTGAATTTCAAATGACAAATGACACCAGGGAAAAAGTGAGATGGGGTCGAATCCGGAGATCCAGCAGTACCTTTTCTCACACTTTTTCTAGCCGGAGTTGCAACGCGTAATAAATATGGTGGAACGTCTCTTTATCTGAAACTAAAAACAATTTTAACAACATGGTCGACGTGTTATTAATGGTCCCAAAGAGGCATTTGTCTCTATTCTAACTGACTTTGCTAACGTTGTTTAGATAGAGAATGCTTTGAGGTTGGGTGTTCATATTCTAAACGCATAGGAAAAAGTAAAGTGAGATCAAATCCGGAGATCCCGCAGTCCCTTATCTCGTACTTTTCTAGCCGAAGTAACAACGCTTAATAAATATGGTGAAACGTCACTATATTTGAAACTAAAAACAATTTTGACAACACTGTCGACCTATCATTAATGGTCTCAAAAAACACGTTTTTCTTTAAATTAACTGACTTTGCACCTCTTCTAGTTACTCACTTACTTGTACTGGTACGATTAAATAATGTAGGCAGCCTGTACATATATTTTAGCAAATTGAAAAAATCAAGTCGGATCAAATCCGGAGATCGGGCAGTCCCTTATCTCGCAAATTTGCTATCCGAGTTAGCAACGGGTCGGTCAAGTTTGCCCCCGTATTAAACAAATTTCAAAAATGAATGAAGCATAATTTTGCAGACATTTTGCACAATTTTGCACACGGCAAATAAAATTTTGCACACCCACACAAGGAAAGCTGGAGCTGTTTTTTATAGGGGGGGGGGGGGGGGGGGCAAACTTGACCGTTTCCCCCCGTCTGTTGCAAACCTGAAAAATGTTGATGCCACTCGATTCGGCAAATTTTGCACACCTATTTTCAAATTTTGCACACTTTTTTGAGGAAAGTTATGAGGTGTTAAAAATTTGACTTTTCCCCCCTGTTTGTCAAAATGTGGGAAAAAATTGATGCTGCTAGGTTCTACTAATTTTGCACAATTTTGCACACCTATTTTTAAATTTTGCACGCTTTTCTGGGGAAAGTTATGAGATGTTAAATATTTGCAATTTCTCCCCCCCGTTTGTCAAAAAGTTTAATAAAACTTTGATGCCACTCGATTGGGCAAATTTTGCACAATTTTGCAGACGGGGGGAAATGTAAATTATTTACACCTCATAACTTTCCTCTGAAAAGTGTGCAAAATTTGAAAATAGGTGTGCAAAATTAGTTGAACCTAGCAGCATCACATTTTGACAAAAGGGGCGGAAATGCAAATTTTTAATACCTCATAACTTTCCCCAGGAAAGTGTGCAAAATTTTTAAATAGGTGTGCAAAATTGTGCAAAATTACTTAAACTTAGCAGCATCAAAAATTTTCGACTTTTTGACAAGCGGGGGGTGAAAATACAAATATTTAACACCTCGTAACTTTCCACAGAAAAGTGTGCAAAATTTGAAAATTCGTGTGCAAAAATAGTTGAACCTAGCAGCATCAAAGTTTTAAAACTTTTTGGCAAAGGGCAGGAAATGCAAATTTTTAACACCTCATAACTTTCCCCAGAAAAGTGTGCAAAATTTGAAAATAGGTGTGCAAAATTGTGTAAATTTAGTTAAACCTAGCAGCATCAAAATTTTTCAACATTTTGACAAACGAGGGAGGGGGGGGGGGAATGCAAATATTTAATACCTCATAACTTTCCCCAGAAAAGTGTGCAAAATTTGAAAATGGGTGTGCAAAATTGTGCAAAATTAGTAGAACCTAGCAGCATCAATCTTCTTCGACATTTTGAAAACGGGGGGAAAAGTCAAATTTTTAACTCCTCATAACTTTCCTCAGAAAAGTGTGCAAAATTGGAAAATAGGTGTGTAAAATTGTGCAAAATTTGCCGAATCGAGTGGCATCAACATTTTTCAGGTTTGTAACAGACGGGACGGTCAAGTTTGCCCCCCCCCCCCCCCCCCCCCCGTATAAAAAACAGTTCTAGTTTTTCTTGTGTGAGTGTGCAAAATTTTAGTTGCGGTGTGCAAAATTGTGCAAAATGTGTGCAAAATTATGCTTTATTTATTTTTGAAATTTGTTTAATACGGGGGGCAAACTTGACCGACCCGTTAGCAACGCGTAATAAATATAGCGGAATGTCACTGTATTTGAAATTAAAAGGGATTTGACAACACTAAACAGTCCCAAAAAGGCTATTTTTTCCTAAATAACTGACTCTGCATCTTTTTTAAGTATATACCCAAGCTTTAAGATTGTGTTTTAAATGACGACATAGGAAACAGTCAAGTCGGGTCAAATCAAGAGATCGGGCAGTCCCTTATTTCGCTACTTTTGCTAGCCAAGTTAGCGACGCATAATAAATATGGCGGAAGGTCACTATATCTGAAACTGAAAGGAATTTGACAACACTTAATAGTCCCAAAAAAGGTAATTTTTCTCCAGTTAACTGACTGCATTTTTTTAAGTATATTCCTACGCTCTTGTGTAACTCGTTGTTTTAAGACAGAAAAAGCTTTGAGGTTGTGTTTTCAATGACCACATAATAAACAGTCAAGTTGGGTAAAATCCGGGGATCGGGTCGTCCCTATCTCGAAGTTTTGCTAGCCGGTTAGCGACGCGTAATAAATAGGGCGGAACGTTACTTCATCTGAAATTAAAAGAAATTTGACAACACTTAGTGGTCCCAAAAAGGTCATTTTTCTTTAATTAACTGATTCTGCTTTTTTTAAGTGTATTGCTAATGTAATTTGTTGTTTTAGACAGACAAAGCTTTGACTTTCTGTTTTAAATGATTACAGAGGAAAAGTCAAGTCGGGTCAAATCCGGAGATCGGGCAGTCCCTTATCTCGCACTTTTGCTAGCGAAGTTAGCCGACGCGTAATAAATATAGCAGAACGTCACCATACCTAAAACTAAAAGGAATTTGACAACACTTAATAGTCCCAAAAAGGCCATTTTTCTCTTAACCAAGTCTGCGTTTTTTTAAGTATCTCCTACACTCTTCTGTAATTCATTGTTTTAGACAGAAAAACATTTGAGGTTGTATTTTAAATGACCATATAGGAAAAAGTCAAGTCGGGTCAAATCCAGAAATCGGGCAGTCCCTTATAAATAATAATAAATATGGCGGAACGATGTTATATCTGAAACTATCAGGAATTTGACAACACTTAATAGTCCCCCAAACGCCATTTTTCTCTAATTAACTGACTCTGCATCTCTTTAAAATATATTTCTACCCTCTTGAGTAATTCGTTGTTTTAGATACAGAATGCTTTCAGGTTATAGAAAAAAGTCTAGTGACGTCAAATCCGGAAATCCGGCAGGCTGTTCTCACCCACGTCTTCTAGCCGAATTCTTATTGACCGGGACCTAAAGATCATTTTAGTGATCAATTAAGAGTCTTTTTCAAAAAGTTCTATAAACATCGACTCCATTAGGAAATTATCTAAAATATAAGGTCACTTTTTGTTCGAGTATGAAATGTTGGCATTGAAAAATGGCAGGAGCTTTAGCTCGAGGGATTTTGCCTTAAAGTATTTAAAAGTTACTTTACGAACATGTACGATTTGTCTAAATCAACAATGCCCTATTTTTGATATTTTGACTATAATTAGACACTTTTTACCCTGACACTCTCGTAGTTGATTTGTTTATTACGCATATGGGGAAATTGGATCAGTTATAAGATATATATAAGAGTTTAATCGGTGTCAAGATTCGCCATAGGCGTGCTGAAGTATTAAATAGAAAAGGGTTAATAAAATTCGAAAAACTTCCATTAAACCAGTTCTACAAAAAAATCAGCATTCGGTGCAATTTTCTGCAATTATTTTAAACGATTCGCTTTGAGTATATTAATGTGTTTCAAACCCCAACTTTGCTGTAAATTTTGGAAAAAGAGTCTTTACAAACGCCCACTAATGTGAGATTTTATGAAGATGATAAGAAAATAAGGCAATGGCTCGATCCTACAGATATATTTCCTTGTGTAATTAATTGAATATCCCTCGTATTTGACTAATTTTTTAACTGTTATATATGTTTTAATAATTGCTACATTTTTTAAATTTATTTTCGCACGCCTATGGTGAATTTTGAAAATAAGATTGCGAATGCGAGCATGGGTTAAATATAAATATATTTTAGTATATTTATAACTAATTCAACTTTCATTTAAATCGGATGCGTAATAAGTCAGCTACGAGGACAAAAAAAAAGTGAGGCGAGCAAGCTGTATTTGATCCACATTGTGATCGATGAATTTAAAGAAAAGTTCATTCATGATACGTTTACAGTGTTGTCAAATTGCTTTTAATAAGATAATGAGTAATATGTTAACAATGTTCAGAGTTAATTTCCTAATTAAATTAACTGTCAACTCCCATTTTTTGTAATGATGGGTAATTGAGAATATATTCACAAGAAGTGAATCAGGATATTCTATCTCTCTCAGACACATTAGCTCTTATGCAAAATTTTAGATTTATGTGTTATGCATCATTGATTTTGGGAAATAAAAATTAATGGCGCCAGTTTGTAAACACGAAAATACACATATTTTTGATTGATACGAATAATTGTTTCGTAGTCAGAAACCTTTTGAGATAATTAAAGGGAAAGTTTTCCCATATTCCCCAGCATTTCAGAAACTGAAAACAATTTGACAACACTGTCAATCTTATCGTAAATGGCTTCCAGAAAGAGGCAACTTTTCTCCAATTTTATTGCACTTTTATTTCTTCTATTCTACTTAAAAAATGCCTGTGACCTTATTATAATTAGAAGAGATACTAGAGTCATTATAGAAGAGAAAAACTGTCTTTAAAAAGACCATTCATGATACGTTTGCAGTGTTGTCAAATTGTTTTTAATTTCGAAGATAGTGAGGATTATGTTAAAAATCTTCAGAATTAATTTCTTAATTAAGTTACTACGGTCAACTTCATTTTTCGTAATGATGTGCGATTGAGAATATATTCACAGGAAGTGAATCAGGATATATTCTATCTCTTTCAGACGCATTATCTCCTATGGAAAATTACGTATCGTAAATTGCTTCTAGAAAGAGGCAACTTTTCTCCAATTTTATTGCACTTTTATTTCTTCTATTCTACTTAAAAAAAGTGAACTGATTGCCACTGCCTGTGGGTTTGTTATAATTAGAAAAGATACTAGAGCCATTGAATTAGAGAAAAACTGTCTTTATAAAGAACATACATGATACGTTTGCAGTGTTGTCAAACTGTTTTTAAGTCCAAAGATAGTGAGGAATATGCTAAAAATCTTCAGAATGAATTTCTTACTTAAGTTACTACGGTCAACTTCATTTTTTGTAATGATGTGCAATTGAGAAAATATCCGCAGTAAGTGAATCAGGATATATTCTATCTCTTTCAGACACTTTATCTTCTATGGAAAATTACGTATCGTAAATAGCTTCTAGAAAGAGGCAACTTTTCTCCAATTTTATTGCGCTTTTAATTCTTCTAGTTTACTTGAAAAAATTAAACTAGATTGCCATTGCCTGTTGCTTTATTATTATTAGAAGAGATACTAGAGTCATTAAATAGAGATAAACTGTCTCTATAAAGACCATCCATGATACGTTTGCAGTGTTGCCAAATTGTTTTTAATTTCGAAGATAGTGAGGAATATGTTAAAAATCTTCAGAATAAATTTCATAATTAAGTTACTACGGTCAACTTCATTTTTCGTAATGATGTGCAATTGAGAAAATAATCGCAGTAAGTAAATCAGGATATATTCTATCTTTTTCAGACACCTTATCTTCTATGGAAAATTACGTATCGTAAATAGCTTCTAGAAAGAGGCAAGTTTTCTCTAATTTTATTGCGCTTTTATTTCTTCTAGTCTACTTAAAAAAATTGAACTAGATTGCCACTGCCTGTGACCTTATTATAATTAGAAGATATACTAGAGCCTTTGAATTAGAGAAAAACTGTCTTTATAAAGACAATTCATGATACGTTTGCAGTGTTGTCCAATTGTTTTTAATTTCGAAGATAGTGAGGAATATGGTAAAAATCTTCAGAATGAATTTCTTATTTAAGTTACTACAGTCAACTTCATTTTTCGTATTGATATACAATTGAGAAAATATTCGCAGTAAGTGAATCAGGATATATTCTATCTCTTTCAGACACTTTATTTTCTATGGAAAATTACGTATCGTAAATAGATAGCTTCTAAAAAGAGGCAACCTTTCTCCATTTTTATTTCGCTTTTATTTCTTCTTGTCTACTTAAAAAAACGTGAACTAGATTGCCACTGCCTGTGGGTTTAGTATAATTAGTACAGATACTAGAGCCATTGAATAAGAGAAAAACTGTCTTTATAAAGAACATTCATGATACGTTTGCAGTGTTGTGAAATTGTTTTTAATTTCGAAGATAGTGAGGATTATGCTAAAAATCTTCAGAATGAATTTCATAATTAATTGCAATTGAGAAAATAATCGCAGTACGTGAATCAGGTCAGGATATACCCTATCTCTTTCAGACACATTATCTCCTATGGATCGTAAATGGCTTCTAGAAAGAGGCAACTTTTCTCCAATTTTATTGAGCTTCTATTTCTTCTAGTCTACTTAAAAAAAGGAATTTAGATTGCCTCTGCTTGTGGCTTTATTATAATTAGAAGAGATACTAGAGCCATTGAATTAGAGAAAAATTGTTTTATAAAGAACATTCATGATACTTTTGCAGTGTTGTCAAATTGTTTTTAATTTCGAAGATAATGAGGAAGATAAATCATCATCATCATCATCAACTTTATTCAATATTAAACAGTAGTTATGCCTAAAACTAGTCGTTTACTATTACTAGCTGCGCGTTCTCGTCTCACGAGATCTGTTGCGTTTTTATTACGCGACACCACTCGCGGACTAAACACCTGCGACCTAGGGGCTGGTGTCGGCCGATCTAATCAGTAGTTAGCCAGCTGTCAAGTCAGCGTTATAGTTATGTGGGAGTTCATCCGTTCAATTAATTTCAAGTTTCAGTTTGCCCAGAGGGCTGTAGTGAATGAGTGTAGGAGAGATTTAAGGATTGATTAAGCTAGTTAACGCAGGAAAAAGTTAACAAAAAACCTGCTTATCATTATACACGGTACAGACGGCACTCACATGCAACACAGATATATACAATATATACACGCTATGTACAATTAAGTGACATGATATGTCAGTTGAGGGGTATATACATATATGTACATATGAGCATATGGATGTGAACATGTGTGCCCATATACAATAGGTGTAACATATAATTGTTCGTCCGAAACACGCAGATCATGCCTGGGGGGGAGGGGGGAGGACAGCATGCGCGGCTCTGTCGCAGCGGTGGGAATGTTGTTTGGATGCGTTGTGTTGTTGCTTGTATGTGGGTACTATGTCTTGTAAATTATAGTATCGTGTTTGGAATATTGTGTATGTATGAAAGTACGTTCATGTTCATGTATTGTGTTCGTTTTAATGAGTTGTAAGTTGTATGTTATTTCGTTCAAGGTGGTCTGAGTTCCTCGTAGGATAGATAGGTCCGTATGTTTGTAGAGCGGTCCATGTTTAAGTCTATGCTGTGGGTCATGTCTTATGTTCGCGATACCTGCGGTCACTTCTGTGCTCCTGATACTGTATTTGTAAAATTTGTATGCAACCCCATTGGTCAACGTACTCGACGTTGAACATACTATGGAGTTCAGTTACTCGCACTCTGTCTAACAGAGTAAGGGAGAAAGCAGCCCGCAGGTATCTGTTTTGTATCGTTTGTATGTGTTTCATGTGGCTTTTAGCTACCGAGAACCATATCGGTGCTCCGTAGAGTAGCGTCGGTCTTCTAATTGATTTGTAAATTGTCAGTTTGTTAGTTTGGGTTAGTTTGGGTTAGCTTAAGTATGATCTCGCTTTTATAAGCGGATACAGGCTTTTGTGGGTGATTATATTTTTAGGCCTAATTGCGGCGACGTGCTTGGAAAATAGGAGCTTTCGGTCGAAAACTATCCCTAGGTACCTGACAGGATCTATCGGCCTGATTGCCGCGTTGCCTATTATAATAGGCGCCAGATCTATATGGCGCTTATGTGTCAGTTCTATATGGCGCTAGTTCAGTCTTCGACGCATTCAGGGTTATTTTCCAATCCCTGTAATAAGGGGTTAGGGGTGAGATGGTGTTCGAGATTTCGCTTTGCTACCTGCACGTCTGATGACTGTGAGTAAATCACCGTGTCATCAGCGTACAGGGCAAAGGAGTTTGAAGGATAAGACGGAAAGTCAGCTATAAAATGACTGAATAATTGCGGTGATAAAACTGCCATACCTTGTCGAATGCTTTCTCTATGTCGAGGAGAAGTAATGCCATCGCCTTGCCCTCGTTGAAGCCGTTGAGAGCTTCTTGTGCGATCTTCGCTGCGAGCATAGTAGTACTATGTCCGCAGCGAAAACCGAACTGCTCCGGGGGCAAAATCCGTAGATTTTCAACGACACCGGTAATTCTCGACATCATGAGCTTCTCGGTTAGTTTGCCGAGCGTATCGAGTAAAGATATTGGGCGATACGAAGACGTAAGCCTCGCATCTTTGTCCAGCTTTAGAAACAGTATTATCACCGCTTTCTTCCAGGGAAGCAGAAAGTGTTGCAGGCGTAAAATTGCATTTATGACGTGCATTAAATGGATGACGGTTTTATTCGGCATATTCTTTAAAATAATATACGGAATACCGTGGGGCCGGGGGCTTTGTTCCCGGGTAGGCGGGCAAGAGATCTCTTGATCTCTGCAGGAGTGACCAAAAGCTTGTCCAGTACCTCAGGGGCGATAGGGTATTTGGTAGATATGAAGCGTTCTACTACATAATCTACATAATTATGGAATGGCGTGGAGTTCGGCGTCTCGCTGAAGACGCCCTCCAGGTAGCTCGCGAAGGCCTTCGCTTTCCCAACATTGTCATAAAAAAACATCCCCACGATGCTGTATTTCGGGAAATTCCGCGGCGCCTCCGCGAACCCGCCTGGCAAGCTTCTACAGCGAGCCGTCGTGTCGGCTTATGGTGTTAACATAAATCATCCACTTTTCATTCTTGTATGTAGAGATCCTCGCCTTTATCGTTCCCGTTAACGCTGAGACATGCAGTCGATCATTTTCTGTTCGTGTTCGCTGCCACCTACGCCGGGCACGGTTACGGAGGGTGAGGTCTAGGATGGGTTCGGGGAGAGTGTCAGTAAGCGGTCGCTTACTGACAATCGGACAGATTGCGTCTCTGACGCGCTGGATGTTGGTGACTAGAGCTTGCACCTGGCTCTCAAGTTCTGGGATAGGGTCTATTTGTCTCGGAATAACCGTTGCTTGATTAATCCTGGCTCGGAACTCCCTCCAATCAAGATTTTTATATGAACGGATTGACTCCTGTTCATATTGTAGTCTGATATGCAGGCTGATCTTGATTGGAAGGTGATCCGAGTTGAGCTCATTCAACTCTGTGAGAGCTGAGGCAGCGGTTATTCCTCGAGTAATAGCAATATCCAGGAACGATGGATTGGCAAAGGGGCCGTGATAATGTGTGGGATTGGTAGTTTGATGGTAAATAAGATCAATGTTTTGCTCCACCAATCTGTATAGCAAGCGTCCACTCCTGTTGGAAGTACCACGCCAGTTAGCGTGTGTTGCATTGATATCCCCCAACAGGAGCGTCTTCCTGCCGGCAAGCAGAGCAAGAACGTCTTCGTCCTGGAGACGGAGACCCGGGGGTGAATATGCGCCGACAATCCGCAAGCCACCGTCGAGCTCGAGAGCTACATGCTCAATGACAGTCCTCAGGCCGAGGACGTGCTTATAACGGACTGACCTGCGAACTAAACATGCCACGCCTCCTCCGCGTCGATCCGTCCTATCAAATCGCAGTATGCGCCGATCGTAAAATTTTAGCCTGAAATTGGCATCAATTTTCGTTTCAAGCAAAAATATTATATTGAAATCAGGATTAGCATAAATGTAATTTTTTAATTCTCCGAGTTTGGAGCGAATGCCATTGCAGTTCCAACACAGAACGTAATTGGCATTATTGTAATTATATGTTGTACCCGTCAAAGTCCTCCGAGAAAAACTTCATTGAGGCCTAAAGGACCTCAAATTTGTTTCCCAGGCAGGACTCTAGTAATGAAGCATAGTCGTTCAAAGCGCGAATCAGCTCTGTGAAGTTAACCAGGCTATTCACCCGGTTAACTACGCTTTGCAGGCTGTTTAAATTACCTAAAACATTATTAGGGTCAGAGGGTAGAGATTTTATGTTTGATTGAGAGTTAGAAACGATATCACGACTGACCTGGCTGTGACTAACCTGAGTATCTTTGGTGGCGTTTTGCATGTGTTCTCGCCGTTGTAAGGGTGGAAATTGACTTGGTGTACTGCCTCGCAGCCTCTCCTGATGCTGTGTTCCTGCTGCCGGCCTGTCAGGCCGGGTTGGTAGGGGGTGGCGCTGGTTTATATGCCTGCTTCTTAGGGGCGTTCTGGGGCTGCATTTGTTGTATTTTAAATAGGTATACTGGGCATTGTATACTTATTGAGCGATGTTCGCCACCGCAGTTGGCGCATTTAATTACAGTGTTATTACATTCCGTAATTTGGTACGCCCCGGCGCATTTAGAGCATGCCCAAGCCCTTTGGCAATACGTCATGGAATGCCCGTGTCTTTTGCATTGCATTGTCGTTTTGGTAGCTCGGCGATTTTCCCAGGAGATTCTAACGTGAGAAAGTAGCCTTACATCTTGATTTAATTTCCGAAGAGTTACTGAGGCATCCAAGACTACCAGGTACAGGGGCACTCTAGTTTTTTTCATCTCATATGTGGCCTTGATGTTCAGACCATGCTCTTCTGATAACAGTTTGCGGATCTCCTTTGTTTTAAATCCACCGTCTAGGCCTCGAAGCACGAAAGCGTGCGTTTTCTGGGACGCCTCCGCGTACGAATGATATTCGACTTTTTCCCTTTCAAAAAGTCTCTTCAAATTAGCCCAGTCTTTATTTTGGGTGCAATATATGATGACAGAGTTCTTTGTGTATTTCAAAGAATTCTCTACTACATGCATGCCATGCAGCGTTTGCCTTATGACGCCGTGATCTTGCGCGCCTCCTTTTATGACGATAGGGGGTGGCAAGGACGGCTTCTTTTTGGGCAGATTCTTTGGGGTAGTTTTGGGGTTGGTTTTCGACTTTTTCTGTACCCTGTGTGCGGCGGGCTTTTGCGAGGAGGCAACACTACTCGCTTCGTCCACTTCTTCTGCTTCCGTATCGGAAAGCGGTTCAAATCTATTGCTTGTTGGAATCGGGGTTGCTTTGGCCTGGGGTTGATCACCCCCAACATTCAGGTGAACCATCCTTATGCCCTTTTTAAAGGGAATCGTTTTATAAGGCGTCTTAAATGGTTCTTTATCCGGCGCCTCCGGCAAAAAATGCGCCGATTCAAAAGTTGTGTTCAAGATCGAATCGCTGTCGCCAGGCCGTTCTTTTTGCACGTCTTTTTTCGATTCGATTTTTTGCTGGGTTTCTTTTTGCGCTTCGTTTGTTGGCGCGTTTCCTAACTTTTGCTTCTTGGTATCATTCGGTGAGGAATCCGTGCCACCAGTAGGTTTCGCGTTGTCTTTTGTGACTAGTTTCTTATTCCCGCAATCAACGCGGGGTTGGATGGTTGCAGGCCTCTTAAAGACGGCTTTGTGGTCCCTTGTTAAGTGGGTTTTAACGGTGTCTATAGCCCATTTGCAGTCTAGTGTGGACCCGCTGCTAGCGCTTGTAAGTAGAGGGATCATTCCAATACAACTAGGGCATTTGGCATATTTTCTTAACTTACTTATGTACAATTGTATGCGAGACTCGTTGAAGGATCGACCTGAGTCTGAATCGACTGATATTACGGAGATAGAGTCATCGTCTGTCTCGACATACATCTGCTCCAGGGTGGCTCCGGGTTCCGCCCCGGAATTACTACAAAAGTCGTTGGTACAAAGACCCCTAGTGCTACTCTGTATCAGGGGCACAGAATAGCAACTAGATTAAAATAAGCACAAAAATGCTTTAATACCGGGTAAGCGATAGTTAAAATCACGCAGATCTCTATTAGCCTGTGAAATCCAGTAACAGGTCTTGCTTCGTACGACACCGAAACAAGAGTCTAAAAATATTCAGATTAAATTTCTTAATTAAGTTACTACGGCCAACTTCATTTTTCGTAATGATGTGCAATTGAGAAAATATTCGCAGTAAGTGAATCAGGATATTCTATCTCTTTCAGACACATTATCTTTTATGGATAGTTTTAGATTTGTTTGAGATGCATCATTGATTTTGGGGAACAAAAAGAGATTGAAAAAAATAATGGCACCACTTTTTTAACAGGAAAAAATATAAATTTTTGATACGAAGCATTGTTTCATAGTCAGAAACCTTCGACTTATTTAAAGGGAAGGTTTTTCCATATTCCCCAGCGTTTCCGAAACCGAAAACAATTTGGCAACAACGTACCGCAAATGGCTACTAAAAAGAGGAAAGTTTTCTCTAATTTTATTTCTAATTAACATCTGAATCCAAAAGCCCTCAGTGACTGACTCGTGGCAATTTCGATCATTAAAATAGTAACGAACTATATCTGAGAAAGGATTAAAAATATTAAATAATCGGTTTGTATCAAGCGTTGTTTGAGCAAATTACTCAAACAACGGTATCAAGCCTAAATAGCGTACCGGCTGACGGACTAATTTACGAGAAAACGTACTAGATCTAGTACAACAGATATGTACTAGACCGGCAACCCCTAAATGTTTCACGGCGTTGGTTTTTGAAATAAAGGAATGCGCAATGTAGCAAATATCCCGACTGCGGTGTAGGCGTTTTCTGTATGACTACTTAGGAATCAATAATACGTGACGTGTAGGCTTCAAGATAATAAGGGATTAAAGAGGCTGTAATGCCATATTTTGAGGCAAACAGCAGTCAGCTTGATTTACGTTTTAGGATGATTTCAGGCGTGTTGCACAATTGCATCTATAATATTTACGTCGTATTTTACTATTTATTCAATTGTTATCATAATATGTAGTAATTAACGAATTTTTTCACACGGTGTGTGAAAAGTATAGTTTTCGAGAGTAGTTATTAGCGCGTTTTTATAATTTTCAAGGCAGTCGTAGAAAGACATGTTAAAACAAAACTGTATTTATACTGAAAAATAAATTGCATATATAAACGCTTTCATTTACCATCAAATCAGGTAAATCTTGATGCTAATATAATCTTATGTTGATGGGGTTGGCTGTGACAGGGAAGCTTTGGCTGCCTGTAAGCTTCTTGCGCTGGAGAATTAGGAGGTTGTTGTGGAGAAAGATGCGAAGAAGGATGATGGGCTGGATTTGGAACTGATGACTCCATCTATAGTACGGCTGTCGCGAGATTCGGATGCGGCTAATGGTCGTTATTTGCTGGCTAGACTGAGGGACCCCTCCATATTAAAGTCTCTTCGGCTATTCCTTGCCTATCTCCATGACCAACCCTCCAGTGTGTGTTCTGAAGGGCACACCAACATTAGCATCAGATTAGCTCTAGCTTCAAAGGGACTTCCTAGTAACGTGGACTCCTTGCGTAAGTTGTATTATCGCTTCCACGACGCCTGCGGTATTGGTTCAGCGGAAGTTGAAGCGGATTTCTCTGCCTTCAGGTCTTTCTTTTCATCGGAGGGACCTCAACACCTTCAGATGGTTAGGGAAAGTCATAGCAATTATTTAACTACTGGCTCTCCGATTAGAAGGGGGAAATTTAGGTAAATTAAGGCTAACAGACCCTCTGAAAAATTGTGTTTTTCTTATTAATATTCGATCCAAAACAGATGAATTATTTCTTTTATTAGAAGTACTTAATTTTCCAGAAATCATTGCCATAACTGAACATTGGTTGAATGTTGGTGAGTCTGTACCTCTCAAAAATTATACTGCAGTAACTAGATTTAATAGAAGTAATTTATCTCATGGAGGTACTATGATAACGTCTACTAACAACGACTTTTCGGCAGTGACTAAGTTCTATAATTTATTGTCTGAGAAAGTATTTGAATTTTCCATCGTCTATCATAATGCTTATGACCTCTATCTTGTTTGTAATTACAGAACACCTGACGCTGACATGCATATATTTAATCAAAGTTTACTGAGCTTGCTTGAGTCCCTGCCTTTAAAAAGCAAATTAATTTTGTGTGGCAACCTTAATATTGACTTCTTCAGTGTGTGTGCTGCTCAAGAATCTCTTCGGTCCATTTTCAACTCTTTTGGTATAATCACGCATCTCGCCATCTAGAATAACTAAACCTAGTTCTAGTACTATAGACTATGTCGTGTCATCTTTTGATCTAGAATTCGTTGACTGTGCTGTCTTTAACTCGGGTTTCTCTGATCATGAGGCAGGAACAGAATTTTCGGTAAAATCCAAATGCAAAATTGCATCACGCAAATTATGCCGTATTTTTTCGGACAAAAATGTTCTCAATTTCAAGCACCTATGTCTAACAACTGACTGGGTTGTCCTCTCTGATGATGTCGATGCCGAATTTTCTAGATTTATAAAAACTTCATTTGCCCTGGTGTTCAAAACCTTTCCTTTTAGGCCTGTCAAAGTTAAACAGCATAATCCCTAGCCAAGTAAAGGCTTACGCACATCTGCAAAGAACATGCGATCATTATCTCACCTAAACAAATACTCGGACAGCGTCTTCTTCCATGATTAGGTGGAACATTACAGAAAAGTCTATCATAAGACTATAAAAGCTGCCAAGGGCATTTATTATAATGATAGGCTGGCTAAATCCGGCAACGTTGCTGAATAATCATGGTCTATAGTGAATGATTTAAGATATAAGACTTCTTCGTCTAGCACAATCGCTAATTCACCTGAGAACCTAAACAATTACTTTGTAAATGTGGCTAAAGATTTAAAGAACACCATAACTCCTCATGATCCACTTTCATATCTCTCTAATGCTAATATGAATTTACACAGTTTCTTCTTTACGCCTGTAGCATTAGCTGAGCTTCGGAGTATAATTAAAGACATTAAAACAAATCCTCATCTGAGACTGATTGGCTTACTCTGAAAATGTTCTCAAACCTGTCGAAATGCACATTACAATACACTACAATACAATCTTTATTTTTCCAACGGTACGATATTTGTATTGGACATCGTCAATTTACAAAAAGCATACGTTAAAAAGAACAGCATGTAATACCTATTTCCAATGCTAATTCTGAATTTAAGGATGTAAGAATGTGCTAGTATTATATTATTATAATAACATTTTTCAAAACACTCCCAGCAATACCATATTGCTCCAATGTGTCAAGAATCATGTCATGATCAACACAGTCAAACGCCCTGCTGAGATCACAGAATATCCCAACAGGGTCCTCGCCCGCTTCAAGACCTCCCACTATCTCATCCAGGAAAGACAAAATTGCTGTTAAAGTAGATTTTCCAGCTCTAAAACCATGCTGACATGAAGATAAGATATCATTGTCATTTAGGTGTTGTATAAAGGACGGGACGCATATTTATATCTATCACACGCTATCGCTCATCCCGAGAGCCGAACGTAGTTTCTTATCTATCACATGTTATGCAAACGCGCCTTCATAACTATCACCTGTAATCGCTAAATAAACTGTATTTTAATTTCCCAGCGAAAACAGAAGTCTTTTAATCTGGAGGTGAGAACACCTGTGTGTTAGTTTGGGTTAGTTTGGGTTAGTGTGTTCCTATTCCATAATATCCTGTTCCAAAATTCAGTTCAATATTTCAAACCGTCTTTGGAAAATGTTTTTTAAAACTGAAAATAAAAGAAATCTTTAACCTCGGATACAACTACAGGTGAAGAACTACTACTGTCTACTACTGTCTACTACTGTATTTAATCGGAAAGACAACATTTTTGACGATCGCATGTGCTAGAGGCACGTTTGCAAAACATGTGATAGATAAGAACTGCGTTCGGGCATCGCTCGCTTTGCAATAGCGTGTGATAGATATAAATATGCGGCCGGGACACACTTGTCATGCACCTCTCCGATCCGACTCCGGTCCGATCTTATCTCCAAGAAGCGGATCGTTGCGGGATCGGAAAGGGGTGAGCACACATGTCATACACGCTTCTGGTTCCTTTCCGATTTCCGGACCCGGCCCGCATCCGCCACTTGCCAGTCTTGATTCAAACAATATCGCGGAAGGTCCTGTGCGCAAAATGTTCAAACATTTTAGCGTCATGGTGGCACTTTGTTAATTTAGATCATGTCTAATTTAATTAATTTATTTCTCACTTCTTCAATGAGCTTCTCCGGTTTTATAGCCGTAATTTTTTCCAACTTTAATAAAACAAACAAAAAATAACACCGCCAAAATTCAAACGCAAATAAAATACCAAGTTACACGCGTCCCGCAGTCGGGAAATGAATAGACTGCACGATCGGACCATGGATCGGATGCAGGAACGGAGTCGGATGGGATTGTGGATGGCCACGTGCCAGAAATGTGTAAACTGCGGCGTTCGGACTCCACTAGCATTTCTCTCTCAGACACTCGTCCGACTGTATTATCGTCGTCGGATCGGAAGGGTGCATGATAGGTGTGTCCCGGCCTTAAGTCTCTCAAGCATATCATACTCAAATATTTTCTAAAAACAAGAGGTTAAAGCAATAGGGCGGTAATTTTCTGCTTTCTTAAAGATTGTTATGATTTTTGAATATCTGGAAAGATTCCAGTCTCCAAAGAAGTGTTTACCAGATGCGTTATTGTCTCTAGACATGCCACCAACATGGATCTTTTAAATATATTTGATATCCCAATCATTTTCAAACAATGCGACAAATGCGGACTATTTATTTTTTATTTTTTTCGAAATTAGTGGACACATTTCGTTTTCAGAGAATGGAATTACTGTTATGATGGGAAAGGTAGTCCTGTTATTATCAGTATTCTCGGAAATTAAATTTTTGTCATGGTTTAGTTTCTCTAGGAAACGAAGAGGTGCATCTACAAAGAAATTATTAAAGCGATTGGCAACAGCGCAGGAATTTTGCACAATTGCCGCATTTTCATCCCTCACCTTTAAATCTTAATCTGAGCGCTTACTAGTTCTCCTCGTAACCTCTGTCACTACTGATCAAGCAGCCCCCGAGGAGTTGTCCAAATTAGAATTCTTTTCCTGGTAGTATGATTTTTTCGATTTTTCCAACAATTTTTTATGCTTACCGCGCGCTGATTTGTATAAGGCGTCCATCCCAGGTATACATCGACAAATATAATGCAAATTTTTTAGGTTTTGACTAGATTGTTTAACTTCTGGTTATACCCATGATTTTTGTTTCTATCGAAATATTATCTTAACTTTCTTGGAAAAAACATATTAAAATGATCTAAAAACTTATTATAAAAGGTGTTGAGGAATCTTACTACTCTAATTAACAAGTCATTCCAAAATGGAGTTTTTCCAAACTGTCTTAGGACGGCAATAATTATTTCCTTTGCATAGAGGAGGAGATAAAGACCAAGCTTCGAACTATCGCCGAATTGCACTCCCTCCCACATTGTCAAAGATCATTGAAAGATTGGTTAAATTAATGCTTCTAACTTTTCCCTCTAAATAGCCCACCAATTTGGATTTTTAAGTAACAAATGCACAAATGAAGCTATATTTTCCCTCTTTAATTCTGTATACTCCAACCTGAAGAACCATCACTCTATAGCAACAATTTTCTCTAAAGCTTTCGATTGTGTAAATCATATTATCTTAATTAACAAATTGCAGTACTACAGATTCAGAGAAGTGCCTCTCGAATGGATTAAGTCGTATCTTAACAACATATGTCAGTTTGTGAGGGTTGATACGTCGATGTCTTCTTGAAAGCCAATAGATTATGGAGTACCCCAGGGTTCAGTACTAGGCCCTATTTTGTTACTGCTATTTACCAACTATACTTGCCTGGAAATTAGCGGTAAAGTATGTCTCTTTGCGGACGATATACTAGTTTCACTTGGAGCAACCCGGATATTACGGCGCTTTACAGAACTGTATCTAGTGACTTATTCGCCATTAAAGCATGGTGCGATTCAAATCTCCTGTGCCTCAACGTTTCTAAAAGTCAAGTTTTGTACTTAATAACACCACTATTGACGTCGTTAAATCTGTGAAATTCTTGAAGGTTGTTGTGGACAGCCATTTAAAGTGGGACCTGCACATCGATGCCTTATCAAAAAAAATAATTTCTGCCTCTTTTGCGCTAAGACCGGTTTTCAGGGAGCTTAACTTGTCAACTGCTAAAACAGTCTATTATGCCCTTTTTGAGTCACATCTCCGATACGCCCTTTCATTCTGGGGTACGTGTTGTGCGACTCAATTTGAGTGTATTTTCAAACTACAAAAGAGAGCTGTTCGATACTCATTGAGACTAAATAGTAAAGCTCACTGCCAGGATTTCTTTAAAAGATTTAAAATATTAACTCTTCCTTCCTTATTCATATTTGAATCCGTTTGCTTAATCCGCAAGCTCGTATCTGCTATTCCAGAAAGGCCATCTCACAACTATCCACTTAATATGGAGCATAATCTTGGTCTGCCAACACCACGCTCAGAGTTAGTTAAAAGCCCTATGCTGTACTATGCAAAAAAAAATCACAATTATTTGCCATTTGAAATGAAGTCAATAACATCTTTTCCCGCATTTCGTAGAGCTTTGAGCTCACACTTACTGGAGAGGCTTTATACACAGTAAACAACTTTTCTATTAATACTTAATTTTGAGCATCTTACACATCGGTTTAATGTTTGGTGTTTAGTATTTGATTGTTAAATGGCTAAATATTTTGATATTTAATATTTTATATACAGGAAATTATGACCACGTACATATTGTCTAAAGTTTTGTATAGTTAGGTTTTTCTTTTTCTTTTTATTGTATGTTTCTATTTGTGTTTTTATATGTTTTGTATGTTTTGCACTCTAGCTCTAGCTTTGTCTGCAGAATGTGAAATGTTTGACAATAAAGCATATTATTATTTTATTATTATTTTATTTATCCATAGAATCTCAGCCATAAAAGTGTTGCGGGCATATTAGCTATGATAGGTCCGAAACTGATAATGTAATGAAAAAATTTTAAAAATGCGAATTTTGTTGAAGGATAATGGTACAAATATTTACTAAATATGTTCAACGCCTGCGATGCTACCAACCGAAGTAATTCTCTTACATCTGAAATAAAAAATGCAATATTTACTGAATAAATAAGACTTTAAGAAGAGTACACATTATCCACCTTCAGATGCGCTTATAAAGCTTTGTAAAATTATCGTTAGATAATGTAGAAAGCCTTTGGCGGCACCAAAGCTGAATGGAACCGCCAAAAACTTTCTTCATTATCGCTAAATAATTGGGCCAAGTTTTGTCAACGCAACTCCAAGCGCATAGTGTTCACACACTTGTCTTAATCTTAACAAAGTAATAAAAATAAAGGTATAGTTTTTATATAAAAGGTATTTTTAAGATATTTGGATAAGGAGCATTGAACTTTGGTACCACTAAATACTTTCTAAATTATCGCTAAATAATTGTACCAAGTCTGGTCAACGCAACTCAAAGCCGATAGTGTTCACTCTTGTCTTAACCTTGACAAAACAATAAACATATCGGCTTTTTTATGAAAAGTATTTTTTAAATATTTGGACGGGAGGCATTAAATTTTGGTACCACCGAAAGCTTTGTACATTATCGCTAAATAATTGTAACTCAAAACTGATAGTGTTCACATTTGTGTTAGCCTTAACTAAACGATAAAAATAAGGTCTCCTTTACATAGAAGTTAGTTAAGTCAAGTCAAGTCAAAAAATAGCTTTATTGCCATTTAACAGTAATAGTCGTTGACAAAGCCATACTTAGGAACTAGTTCTAAACCTAACTCAAATCAACAAGTCAATAAAAACCTTTAATAAAATCCATCAATAGTCAAAAAAGGCCACAGATTATACATTAAAACTTAAGCTACAATCACAAATCCAGGTACAAATATTAACAGCATCACCATAAACAAAATACTGATAAAACAATAAAATTAAACACATACACTCTAAAAATTATCCATGTAAAATTCACTTACACACTTAAGCAAAATAATGCGAACTGCATTTTCAAGTTTGTAAAATGTTGGCAAATTTCTTATGCCATTTGGAATGTGATTAAATAATTTCACAATCTCATAAATTATAGATTTTTTACAAGACTAGAACCAGGTATAGGCAAGGGAAGCAAGTGTTGTTGTCGGGTGGCATACCTACCCTCGCGAATAGCGAACCTCCCCTATTTGGAATAAACCATTTGAATAAACCAGACAGACACAAAATATACAGGCAGGGTAGTGTCAAAATTTTCTGAAATTGAAAAAGAGGCCTACATGATTTTCTACCAGGTGCATTACAAAGATAACGATCTTCCCTTTTCTGAGTTACAAAAAGAATGTTGAATAGATAAGTACTAGCAGAT
Source organism: Pissodes strobi (assembly GCA_016904865.1). NCBI lineage: Eukaryota > Metazoa > Arthropoda > Insecta > Coleoptera > Curculionidae > Pissodes > Pissodes strobi. Next base: position 62,389 of record MU183736.1, read on the forward strand.
CTCCAAAAGGCTATTAAATATCTGAACCGCGACTCCATCATAGCATAATAAACTGTTTTACCAATAGTAGGACCTAACTCAAAAACAATGGTCTTAACAGCAAAACAAGCTTGACGCCACCGTCTTACTGAGGGCAAGAATATGACCATCAAACCTGAGCTCCTTATCAATTATCAGACCCAGAAACCTTGCCTCATTCTGCAGTGAAAGAGGATTACAACCTACAGTTACATTATCAATACTCCCCTAAAATAAATCAATTTTATCTTTTCAAGATTCAACAAAAGACGATTTGAATCACTCCAATCCTTGACTTTTTTCAGGTCATTTGAAATAGATGATGACAATGTTTCAATGTTCGCAGAGTGCCAAAAAATGGTTGTGTCATCTGCAAAAATCGTAAACTTCCCCCCAATGTCCACGCTTGCCAGATCATTCACAAACATCAGAAACAACAAGGGACCCAAAACTGACCCTTGTGGAACACCCCAATCTATGGGCTTCTCCTTCGAAGCAACAGAATTAAAATGTACACGCTGTCTCCTGCCAAACAGATAGGACTCATACCAAGAGTAGGCATACCCCTAAAACCATAATGGTAGAATTTCCGAAGCAGAATTTCATGACTAACGCAATCAAAAGCCTTTGATAAGTCACAAAAAAACCGCTGCAGCAACCCCACCATCATTGAGCTCCACGTATATCTCCCTCAATAAGTTATAAATACCATCATTTGTGCTACTATTTTGAAGAAATAAAAACTGATACTGATCCCATGCTGTAGCAAAAAAGAGAGCATTCTTGTTTTCACTAGCTTTTCAATGATTTTAGACAAGGTAGATAAAAGAGATATGGGTCTAAAACTAGAAGGATCCTCCGGATCTCCACCCTTATGAAGAGGAATTACCTTAGCAGCAGTGAGGCATGAAGAGAAGATACCCACTTCCCAGGAAGAATTAATTGCCTCGACCAAAGTCTGCAAAACCATATCAAGTAGATTCAGGAAATTTTTTGATAACTAACCATCGTCTCAGACGAATTCTTATTTTTAATAGATTGAATAATCTGTTTGACCTCCATCAAATCAGTAGGTAGGAACAAAGAAGAAAGTGAATTGATTAGGCACATGAAGATAACTAATAGGATCATACAGAAAACGGAAATTATTTGTGAGCTTGCTAGCGATTGAACAGTAATAGTTGTTAATGAAGTCTGGAGAGAGTCCTGAATCCGTATGCTGCTGTTGTCCATTGTTGCGCCTGATCTCATTTACTATTTGCCAACTCATTTTCTGTTTACTAGAGGGCCGACTGATGAGACTGGAATAATACCTATTTTTGGAGACTTTTATCAATTTACGATAGAGAGACCTGTAAGAGTTGAAATAGGCGTGAAAATATGGACACTCGGTAAATTTCCTTATTCTGTGTAGACTTCTAAGATTTTTGGACGAAACACGCAATCTAACTGTAAACCATAACAATGAGCACAAAGCTGATAAAATTTATCATAATTTATCCTACTGAATACCCTACCATACCTAGTCCCAGCACCTTTGTCCTTGTCTTGAGATGCATAAAAACTTGCAAAAATGGCTTCATGCTCCGATAAGGCTGCATTAATGACATTACACTTAACACTCCCCCAATTATAATTAGAACAAATATAGTCTATCGAAGTCGAAGAACACTTTCTTACACGAGTAGGAGCAGTAACATGGATACACAAATTGTTAGATTCAAGTAAATTGTTCAGTTGTATGGTGGAAGGGGAAGATTCATCATTATAATTAATATTAAAATCACCCGCAATTAACAATTTCGCAGAAACTGGAATCTTCGAGAGAACAGAGTCAAGCTTATCAAAAAAATTTTTTACATTTGCTGACGGTGAACGATAAACACATAACACATACACATTTGCAGATTTAGAGAAAACAGCTCATTTTGCATCTCTTTTGTCCTAATTGACTCTACCATGTTACGATTCACTTCCATCAGTTCTTCATAGTCCCATTTTAAAACATCAAATTCACGAGATGTAGTGTCTTTTTCATCTAACAACGCAATGTTTTTGTTGTTTAATTCGTTAAGCTCCCCTTTAAGTTTATTTATACTGGCTCTCTGTTCATTTATCTTCACTACAGCACGTTTTTCCTCTTCAAACACTTCGTCTTCAAAATCTTGGGTTCTTTTTTAACCTCTTAAAATAAGTATGTGTTTTTTTTTTATTTCTTTTGTCAACTTACAAACTTCTTGGTCCATCTCGTGACGAAGTATTGCAATCTCGTTTTCTGATTTTTCAATAACAATATCCCTTTCCTTGATAACTCTTTTGTGGTCTTCAATAATTTTATGGAAGTTATCTTTCCCTTCTAAATCTTTAGTTGCACACTCTTCTGAATAATATATCGAATAAACCGATACAATCTTTATCGATTTGTACCTTTCCATACAACTTGCGTAAAATACTCCAAAGCACACTTTACAACAATAACTATTAAAGTCATTCTTCCTACAGCATTTCAATTTGAATTCCATTTTAACACTTTAATTTAACGCTCGGCTGTGCGAAAACTTTCCAAGCAACACCAACGATAAAGAAAGACTTATTTTTTTAAATATTTGGAAGGGAGGCATTAAACTTTAGTGCCACTGAAAACTTTTTACACTATCGCTAAATAATTGTACCAAGTTTCGTCAACGAAACTAAATGCGGATATACATTATGAATGCCTCGATCAGACTGCACTACTTCCCGAGGACGTGGAAAATTGCCACGATTATCGTCATCGCCAAACCAAAAACTGATAGGAGCTAAACTTCATCGTACCGCTCCATCTCCCTGGTACCCACCCTTGGAAAGGTCTTCGAAAGAGTGCTCAACAAAAGGATCAACGCGAAGCTTCAAATACTAGAAACCATCATATACCAAAGCAGTTCATATTTCAACGAGGAAAAGCAACAGCCAAGAAGCTTGCGAGAGTATGGACCATGCAATGACAGCAAACAACACCAGGAAGACTACAATAGCGGCACTTTTGGATCTGGAGAAGGCTTATGACACCGTATGGCGAGAGGCCATGGCCACCAAGATGCAGGAAGCAAGGATAACACCGGCCATCACGAGAATCATCATGCCTACCTAAAGGACGACGACAACAACTCTGATCAACAGGACAGAATCAAGGACACGGACAATAAGGCAGGGACTCCCTCACGGAAGCGTGATGTCGCTGACGCTGTTCAACATATACATCAATGGCATACTAAAGAAGCAGAACAACCAAATAGCACCCATCAACCCCGCAGATAGCAGCGACGCAGAGAATAGAGCAACATGTCGGGCAGATAGCGGAATACTTCAAGAAGTGGAAACTAAAGATCAATGAGAAGAAGACCCAACTGATTAACTTCAATCGAAAATGCAGGAGAGAAATGACACATATCATAATCAACGGGACACGGATAGAGGACAAGGATACCGTCAAGTACCTAGGAATCACGCTAGACGTGAAGCTGAGGTTCAAGGACCACTTGCAGATTACCAGGAAAGGAGCAGGATTAGCAAAGAGCACAATATACCCCTACATCATGAGGCAATCAAGACTAGACAAGAACATCAAGGTTCGACTGTACAACACCTACGTCAGACCAATAGCCATGTACGCCGCGCCGGGTTGGCGCTACGCAGCAAAGACCAACATAGAGAAGCTACTCACGCTGAAACGGAAACTGCTAAGGACGATCAGGAATTACAGATGGGAGGATTTTAAGACGACGAGACAGTTGTACAAGGAAGCCGGGACAAGACTGCTAGAACAGATAATACAGAAGACACTGCAACGAAATTCTTCAGGTATACGATGAGGACGCAGGAAATAACCAGCAACATAGGAAGGATGACCATATGATCCACGAAAGGTGATGATCTAAAGATCCAAGACAAGGACTACGACGCCCCTCCTCCCCCCTATCAGGAAGGACTGCATGAAGCCGAAGAACATGAAAAGTGCAGTGTTAAAATAATCATTTAGAATTAAAATATCATGTCATTTATTTAGTTAACTTAGATTTAGGTGGACGCTTGTTAGGTACCACCTTAGTTGGTAGTATATAGGTATTTATTTGCAAATATGTATATATTGTTAAGTTTGTATTAGTTCAAATATCAGGTATCTTAAGGCAATTCTTTATAAATAATCCATTTGGTGTTTTGTTGCCGCCGGCATCTGGAATTAACTTATGCCGGTGTCCTCAAGCCTTGAGGTTAAATTGAAGGTAAATACACCTCTTGAATGAAGCGTCCCTTAACCCGCTATAAATGGTAGTTGGAGGCTATTTTTGTTTAATTGTGGCGGGCTTATTCTGAATCAAAATTTCAACTGTTCAAGATGGTCGATTGCTTTACTACGTTTTTTCCATAGTATACTGCCGACATCTTGAAATATTATCAAATCATGCGGTTAATTTAAAACTGAACCGACATTCTCTGAAATGACGTTTTACGAGATCTTCTCCCCCTGAAAATTGTTTTTACCATTTTAAAGAGGTCTATTCATCTTTAATTTAACCTCGAGGTTTTGGAACGATTAAATTTGAATTTTCACGATGGCGACAAAGCATTATTTAAGTAAGGACCATATAAATAGGGCGCCATTCTGAAACAAACCGCTGAAGACAGTATATGTCTGGATTGTCTGGTTGAATCTTTGGATAAATAAACTCTTGCTTTTGTATTTCAAAATAGTTCAAGTTTCCGTCATTTTGGAAATGTAATCTAGTTTTCCCTTAAAAAAAGTAGTAACGATGATCGGGTGACACCTCATTTTACAAGAATATTTATTTAATAGAATCCCATAGTTTAAAAACGATGGAATGGCGGCATTTTTCAAGAAGATGCCATCATTTTGAAATGTTTGAAACTAATATGTCGGAAATGTATGGTTATATGGGGAAGCGGGATCTAAAGAATCCAAGTCGACTAATGATCTGATCTTGAATATTTGAAGCAATTTCAGAACTGGTAAAATTTAACGATTATTTACGGATATTTCCATTTTTTTCTGCACTGTATATATGGCGCGCCAACATCGTCTCGAATTTTTTCTGTGTCCTCGTTCCATGTGGGTCAATCAATAAAACAGTCTACGGATGAGAACAAAAGAAGTTATCAATTCCTTTTAGTATCACAAGTATATACAGAATGTTTGTATAGGTGATAACAGTATTGCTGCGTATTGTACTAGAAAAACAAAAGACGCGATGCTTCATTTATAAAATCCCTGAAAAGGTGATTTATTATTGATTGCAATGTTATTATAAATTATTAATGAGTGGGAGAGAGAAGGGTATATTTTGGTCCTGAATGGCAACAATGTTCAGCGTTTGCTAATCTTTTGCCCTCGTAGGTACTCGCCAGTGGCGTATCGGTAGTTAAGGAACGGATGGAAGAACCTTATAATAAAATATAATTATGTGACTTTTTGTTTTACCTTACAAATGTTTGGGTTTTCTCTCCAATTAGGACCGCTTGCTCTGGCTCCAGGGTGTAAACAGCACAAGTGCTAGTTTAGTGACCCTAATGAAGCTGAAAAACCTAAAAAGAAAACTTGAAATCGACGTTTCGAGGCCCCCGTCGTCGTCAAGAACGAACAAATCTAAAAATGAAAATGGTTAGTAAATGTAAGTAACAGTAAAAAGCTATCGCAATATTTGTCAAGTTTTGGATAGACTTTGACAAGATGACAATAATAATGTCATAACGTATAATTACTGGTTAGTGGTCTCTTTAGGTAAGTGTAATAATGAGGTGATATTTGCTATTATGCGTTTAGGAAGAATTCAAGAATTTTTGTTAAAAGGTTTAGTTATTTTTTAAATGTCATTTGTCAACTTCAGTTTTTAGCAAAGGTAACCATGTACTGTTAAAACTAACAGAAGTTGAAGCAACACATACATTTTTATTTAATAAAATTAAAGCACTTACTTTAATTTTACGTTTTTTAGATGATGGTTCCTTTGCCAAAATACTTGAAGCGTTCCATTGTATTCTGTGATTGTTATCAAATGCATGTTGACAAATATGTGATTTGTGGAATTGTGTATTTTTAATATAAGTTTGGTGTTCTTTTATACGTTTTGATAATGGTCTACAGGTTTCTTATAGATAACATTATTAGTAATTTCATTTTCATTGAGAGGTTTTGTTTTTGTTAGTTTAGATGTTAAATTTATTACCTATTCGTTTTATTTTGTCTGATAAACCAGGAATATATGTGTTACATGTCAATTTAGCATGAGAAAATGTAACAGATAGAGGTCAAATAAAGTCAGTGATTCCACCCTTAATCCTGCGTCTTTTATGCTAGCCTGTCTAGCTGACTATACATTTGATATTTCTCTGTTTGATATCACTGGCTTAACATATAATCAGTCGTACCGCACTCTACATCGCTATCAAGAAAACATTTAAGTATATAGCAGTGCACTACGGAAACGTTCAATTAAATCTCTTACCTTACAAATAATTTCCTTTTCGGCGGTAATATACCTTAAAAGAATTGTTGGTTGCCTATGGACGAATGTCAATAAATGAAATGGATATTCTTGGAACGTTGCCAGATATTATATTCGCTAAGCGGCCGTCTTGCGATTTTGACGTGGTTACGATTTAGGCCAACAGAAAAATACATAATTAATTGATGTGCTATCGTCAGTTTGATATTAAATGACTGTTTTTCGCTTTCGCTTTAATTATACGCAGTCAGGACGTTTTAGCAAATGCGTATATTTCCTAACTTGGCAACGTCGCTCGAACTGCTTTGTAGTATTAAATATATGATTTTAACAAGGACCTCGGCGGAAAACTAAAGGTACGTTTAGGTTCGATTCGATTGAATGCTTTGAACAGATTGGATGTTAGGAGTTTGTTTGGTCATTGCCAATGGTGGAGTTATCGTTGGATTTCTTTGTCCCACCAGCAATACATAATATCATACAGCTTTAAATACGTCTCATTGCATACTGTAGATGTTAGAAAATTTGGCTGGTGTATTTTTACGTTGGATACAGGACAGTGTAAAGCGGGCCTGTGGACCGAGTTTCTGCTAGTTTTTTAACATTGAATTTCACGACCTAGGTAGTCGTTTTTGACCAGATTTCGTTATCTTTCTTCGGAAAACCCTCAAAGGAGGTAGTGCGTCCGCCTGATAAAAAGTTTAAGAATTTTTAATTCACCCTGAGAGGGGATTATACTTATTTCGGGCGATAAAAAGTGGCGTAGTTACTAGGTTGCTGTAGCGAATTATTTGACTGGATTGGATGGATTTTTGCCAGAGAGTCAAGATTTTCGGTATGTAACATGCCACGTGCAGTGGATTCTGGAACAAAGTACGCCGTTTCCTTCCTCGAGGAATGCCTGTAGAAGAGAGCGTTTGCTCTCCAATTCGTCATTACCATCGAAAA